>JAPWTK010000075.1:0-217500 GCA_029963805.1 Aromia moschata | reverse complement strand
AATCTTTAATAATAGCAATTTTCCACCCGATATTGTAAAATATAAAATGTGTTTTTTTTTATTTCGTTACTGTTTTGTGACGGGTAAACTACGCCACTGGCCTCTAGTATCTCATTTCACTTTCGAGCGCGCATGGATGAGTTACCATGTTCAAAGCGTGTAAATAACACTGTTTAATGGAGTTTATTACACATTGTTATTGATTTTTAAGAAGAAAAAAACTAGCCTCATATAATGTAATAAATGTAAAAAAATGTTTCAGCCACGATCTACATTGTTACAGGGTAATAAACATTTTTATTGGCAAAGGAAAAAGAACAGAGCTATTCTGTTGTCAACTAGCTCTCAGCAAGTTTAAATCAGATAACATTAAAAATATCGAAAAAAATTGGCGGTGCATAATAATATAATAATTATGGTATACCTACGTCCCTGTATTCGATTGCTTTTTTTCATATATTGTATGTGATATTAAAACTTTAATAATAATTCTTAACTAATAAGTTTTCAAAAAATATTAGCCACCAACGGTAATACTAATAGAACAAAAAATTGATATAAAAAACTGTAAAACCTGACATCGAGGTTTATGATTTACGGCCTCTTATTTTTTTTACAACTGTTAAAAACTGGTGTTTTTTTTACAACTGTTAAATTTTTTTTACAACTGTAAAAAAAATTGTTTTAAAACTGTTAAAGATGTTACTACTTTACATCTAATTTTTCGTCATACTTCAAAACTAAACTCAAAAAACCATTTTTAAGATTTATTAATTTATTGAGATATACCTAATATTTATAACAAAAATTTTGAACCAAAGGAAAATAAGTTCATAATTCATGATGGCACCTTAATAAATTTATAAATTTATATCGTGTGTAACAAATATTGTACATATTTTAAAAAATATGGCATAAGGCAATAAAATAAATCTACATTGGAGATATTTTTTTATTGAGAAAAATGTTTTATGTATTGTTTTATTCATTAGATTTTTAGTTCAATGTATGTATGTACATTAAAGTAATTTATTAGTAAATAATAAATGCAATCAGTTTATGAGTAATTATGTATTACTCTTCCTGTACTTATCTTATAAATTTGATAAAATTTATTGGAAGAATGTCATCAACTATGAGATTAGCGAACTAATGAGGAAAATAAATGGAAAATTAGATAATTTGCATTTTAACCTTGACATTCATCTTCAGATTGTTCCTATTTACGTCAGCAATATTTTGCATACAATTAAACATATTTCAGTATTTTGCATTAGGCATTTAAAAAATACTTAAAAATACATGAGACTAATATGCAGACATTATATAATGTATCTTAATAGTCAATTCCAAAGATGCCGATCATTTTCTTTTATAGATGGAAATAATCGTAACTACATAAAATTGTCCGGCGCAAAATACATATTAAAATAAGTGGGGAAAAAAAAAAGGGGGGGGGGAGGAAGGGGGGAAAAAGGGGGGGGGGGGGGAAAAAAAAAAAAAAGGAAGGGGGGGGGGAAGGGGGGGGGGAAAAAAAAAAAAAAAAAGGGGCAAAAAAAGGGGGGAAAAAAGGAAAAAAAAAGAAAAGGAAAAAAACAGGGGAAAAAAAGGGGGGAAAAAAAAAAAAAAGGGGGGGGAAAAAAAAAAAAAAAAGAACGATGTTGTTTTCTACATTTTCTGATTCACTAAATATGTCGAAAAACGTGAAATTACATTTTTAGATGTGATTGCTTTTCAAGATGCTAAATTTTGACGTCAAGTAGTCTGTCTCTAAAAACGATGATTTATGGTGGAAAATGAACAAAAAATAAAAAAAAGGAAATTCTACATCGTTCTTGAACAGCTGCCAATTTCAGCCTTGCCGTCACTTATTAATTTACCGTAAAATTTAAAAATTTTAAAAGCTTTCTATCACGAATGTGTCTAATGCACAAACTCAAGTACAATGTACAAAACTGTACAGTTTGAAGAAAATTCAACAAAAATTGTTTTTTGACACTAAATGATTTATTAGATTCAAATAAACTTTTTTCTCTGTGTTACTACGTGTGATATGCTGAATTTATGTATTCCAGAAATGCTTTTGATTTGAAAATGTTTCCTTGATGATATTAAACACGGGCGACATTTAAAGCAAATTTAAATTAAATTAAATTTTTCTTCATCCATATATAACTTGTACTCTCATTTATGAAATGTTAAGTGAATCCAAGTTCAAAATTTTCGCAGATAAACGCAGACAAAAAATAAATAAAGGCAGTTTATTACATTTTTTTATGCATTTTTCAAATATATGTAATAATTTTGTTTCGAGATTTGGTTTGGGAATATTAAAAAAATATACTGAGAAAGTCGTGAATTTTTTGTTATATTTTTATTATATTTTAGGCATTTTAAAAATGGCCAAGAATTTTTTATAAATGTACTTTTTAGAAATTTACGATGGAAAATAATTTGACAAAATGCCCAATAATACCTACCAACTTTTGGTCATTCATATTAAAATTTGGTACCAAATTTTCGTATAAAGTATGTTTTTATAATACAATTGAGACGCCATAAAATTTATTTATGTTATATCTGAAAACTTAAGTAACATAAAGTAATATTGTAAATATGATATTGCTTTCTAGACTTTTGTGCAACTCTGAAATGACTTTAGTTCCTATTTTAGCAGATCAGTTCAGCAATATGTGCTGAAAAATCACTTATGACTGTTTTACATACACCAGTTTTTCTCACAATAAATTGTACAAGTACACCTTCAATTTATTTGAATACGTGTAAAACAGAAATTGCACCCAATTTGTCGTCCACAATGAATTGTAGAATTAGAACTTGCTCTAATTTCTTCACCAATTTTAGGGATAATTAGTAACTTTTTACATTTATTTTCATGTACCAACTTTGTAATTTTAGTTGCGTTCTTGGAGCCCTTCATCAAAAGGGAAATTTGCATCTAGTACAACAAGAATTCCCGAATGAAAATTGTTCTGAGTTAGCAATGTTGAAATTGGTCAATAAATTGTTATAGTTGTTGCAAAGCGTAGGCAGTTAGGTAAAAATAGCTAAAATTGGACATTTTATTGAAAAAGAAATTCTACAATAAATTGATGTGTAAAACAGTAATTACATTACATAATATTTCCGTCCGCATTCATGCTATAGGTCAGTTTTGTGTTTACGTCACAGGAATACCACAACATCCATCCAATCCCAGGCGACTATTTTAGGGGAATTATCTGGTGATATCTTTACAGTTGCACAAAGCAACTTTTGGTTAGCACTGTAGTGCTTACCATAAGATAAATTTCACCATAAACTTATTCAAACATATTTGCAGCAACTTGTTTAACTGGTTGCCTATACTAATACAGCAAATACAACTTCCATATTACTGGATGTCCCAGAATGATTTATATAATCCATAACTCCTGCATTAATAAAGATATCAGGGTGGAACAAAAGCGACATCAATTTGTTATGCATTAAAAATGCCGCCCCGGTAAAGCTGACCCCTCAACAAAAAGTTAGGACAAAAAAAATATACGAGGTGTCATTTGATAAGAAAATGTTGGAGGGTATTGCGTTCCGATATTGTTATTAGTTAAGCCTTATTGTTAAGTTAAGCCTTGTATTAATCATTCTGGGACACACTGTATAACATTAAGATGCATTAAAATTTAAACTTGATACAGGATATTTTTCATTCCCTTACATAAGAATCTCTATTTTATCGATATCCTATTCGATTTTATGAGTAACAATGGTAATCAATATAATTACCTAATTATTAAACATGCATAATATTCTAATATATGGCGAATGCGCCCAGTTGAAACTTTCGTTCCAAAAGCAAACAACTTAGATGTATAAATAAACTTGTAATTTGGAATAACAATCATTAGTACGATGCTTAAACAAACTTTTTGATTTGACATTTAAAAAGGCATTTTAAAAACATTTAACATTTTTTACATATATTAAAAAAATCATAAATTGTTTTATTAAGTCTTTGCAACGTACATTGGTTGGCCTGCACAAAAGAAGCTTAACTAAATCATAATTTTACAGTTTAAGGTGATCATTAGTACGATGCTTAAACAAACTTTTTTGATTTGACAATTTAAAAACATTTAACAATTTTTACATATATTTAAAAAAATCACAAAGTGTTTTATTAAGTCTTTGCAACGTACATTGGTTGGACTGCACAAAAGAAGCTTAACTAAATTATAATTTTACAGTTTAAAGTGATCATTAGTACGATGCTTAAACAAACTTTTTGATTTGACATTTAAAAAAGCATTTTAACAATTTAAAAACATTTAACAAATTTATATATATATTATATATATATATATGTATTTAAAAAAATCACAGTGTTTTATTCAAGTCTTTGGGGGGGAAATTTTTTTTTTTGATATTTTTTGGGGGGTTTTTTTTTCCGGTTTCCCAACCGCCCTTCAATTTCCAATGTACCATTGGTTGGACTACACAAAAGAAGCTTAACTAAATTAAAGTGACCAGATTTTGATCTTGCCAAAGACGGACATGTTCAGCTGGTTCACATTGACGAAGCTATTTTACATTAATTTTGCGCGCTATGAGGCGCGAGCCAAATTTAGCGCCGCAGACGAAAATTTTTAAAACTTTCAAGGTCACGCGTTTTCCTGGCACTTCAGGAATTTCAATGAAAAATACATTTACATAAAAATATAAACTTTCACGTTTTTGGAATTTGATGCCTTTTTGAAATACTAATATTTAATCACGATCGATACGATACGTCAATACGTCTTCAGATCAACCTAGAAGACATAATTTCAATGACGGACAGTTTGACGGACTGCTCTTGAAGACGGACAAGCTTTGTGAATGACGGACTGTCCGTCCTAATGACGGACTTCTGGGCACTTTAAACTAAATTATAATTTTACAGTTTAAGGTGATATAACCACAGCATATGGAAAACAATGTTGGACTCACACACAGCATATGGAATACAATTATTGTTAAAATAAATGTAGTGTTGGTTGCACACCTATATAGGACGTGATTCATTGATGTAAACCCTATAAAATAGGAACTAGAGCTTACAAAGATACCAGATACTCGTTAAAAATCCAAAATATTTTTCCGTAAATACTTTTTCCTATGGTTTATTTGAAACAGCACCATCATTTTTTGATAGAGCTGTTGAGAATAATGAAGTTTCAATGGCGTGTCGAAACAAAATCGAAAAGGAGAAGGAAACGTCGTGAATGCTGCAGCACATTACATATTTTCCAATTTTGCATATCGACGCAGTTGCTTCATTTAGCCACTAGAGGGCGTCCAAATTCCGGAAAAATATTAGTTTTTCTTTGATAACTCGACGCGACTATCGATTTCAACCACTTTTGGGATGTGACTCTGGACCTTCGATTAACGCTTTTTAGTACTTTACAAGGCGTTTCCCAAAGTATATATGTAATAATAAGTATGTAAACTACTCACAAAAATTAAGGGAGCAAAAAAAAATCTAAATTTTCCCCCGATTTTTGACGGGCTGTATCTGTAAAATGTAGTGTAAAATGGTCGTGTCGCGAATTTAAAAAAAAAAGCGTTTTGAAGCTCCAAGTCTCTAGTTTTCGGATCTGTTTGAAATTTGTTTTTTCGGTTAAACGACTGTATGGACCAGATAGCGTGTTTATTCAGCTTCAATTTCCTTTTTTTAATTGTTTGCTACGTCCATTTTTCGCGGAGATATCCGAAACTGAACGAAAAAGGGCCCTTTTTGTCTTCAACCATCGATATCTCAGCAACCAATGATCGTATAAGAAATTGAAGGGCAGTTTCGGAAACTGGAATAAAAGTCCTGTCAAGACATTGAAAAAAAAGTGTCACCCTCAAAATTGACTTGAAAAAAGTTGAAAAAAAGTGACTGTTTCCCTTGTTTTGGAAAATCGACTGCATCTTAGCAAATATTGATGGGGAGGCTAAAACTTTTGGGAACAGATCGATCCATCGAGCGGTTTTTCCGGGCCGATTATTCAGTTTTGAATAAAATTTAAAGGAGCAAAAGTTTTTTCTTAAACATTGTGTAATCTTAAAAAAAATGGAAATATAATTGTTTTCCACATTTTTCTCAATTCTGCATAGGTCACTTGGTAAATCTGAAAAAAAAATCGAAAATTTTCAAAACAATTTTTTTTTATTCAGAACAAGGAAAGTGTCAAGACTGTCGAGCCATTTGAACTAAGTACTTTTACTGCCAAAGGCAATGATTGTATCGCCGTTTTATATACGGGGTGTCCAGGAAATGAATATACAACGCATACAAAAAATATTTTGATTGAATAATTTTGATTAGGTTTTTCTGAACGGATATGAATAGACATTGCATATGTATGTGTTTGTTTATATATATAAAACACACTCATAAATAATTAAAGAATTAAAAAAATATTTTTTCATATTCGCAATAATATTGTTGAATTATTTTAACTTAATGATAAATAAATATCATCATAATAAAACAAGTAATATTTTCATTTACTCTCAAATTCCATAAAATGACGTTCGTCTCAGTGGCGAAGCGTACGGGGAGACAAGGTAGACATTGTCTACCCAAAATTATTTTCCTTTTTTTAAATAAAAATATTTATGTATTTTCATTTTCCAATTATTGTATTCAAATTAATTTCCTGATGCCGACCGACCGAAATTACATAATATTATATTATATCATGTTATTTCAATGTCCTGTTATCTGTTCTCTTAATTCTCTAAATTCTCAGTAACTAATCTAGAGTCCGACGCGACATTAAGTAATAGCCAGGTAAACATTTCCGAATTTGTGTATCCTATTTGCCAGCGGCAGGCGATTGCACGTAGCACACCGCGGTGGCATATCCGCGGAAATTAGGCCGATATGCGGGTATCAAAGACAAAACATCATTTGTCTACAGTAGTCGACGAGCTAAGTATTGCGCTGATGTCCCGTCTGTATACGGCGGGATTGGACGTATGCGAATTCGCGAATGCATGTGGTCAACTGCAATACTCCGCTCCTCCGCTCACCGCGCGCCCGTTTGAGTTTGTAGCTTATTCTTATTATATTCTATTTTAATTTTCAATTTATTCTGGGTTGTGTTTTAAATTGGTCATTGCTTTAATTGTTTCGTTGTGCGTTGTGTAATAAATAATAAATATTGAAAATAGGTAATAAAATGACAAATATAGAAGATCCTATCGTTTACGTTAAAGAACATGGTTTTTCTTCGCTATTTCTAGAAGAAAAGTTGAATTTAAAAAATTCCCAAAAAGCGACCTGACGAATCTATCGCAAAAAGACGGAAAACCCGTCCGTAAATTCCAAATAGGTTGGTATGAATCTTTTACCTGGTTGACTGGAAGTGTAAGCCCGAATGCAGTCTATTGTTTTCCTTGTGTTATTTTTGGTGGAGAGGAAGTCTGGGCAAAAGATGGTGTGAATATTATAAAAAATTTTGTTCAAAAAGCTAACAAACATGCTGCCTCAAAAAGACATATTACCTGCAATGAATTTTGCGAGTGACATTCAAAACGACCTTATCGAATCTGTGAAATACGTAGTTCACCAAATAATTTTGGACGAACTGAAAAATACTGGTTCTGTTTCTGTTCAAGCAGACGAGACAACGGATGTTTCATGTCGAGCGCAATTTAACATAATTCTAAGGTACATTTCCAAAAACGAAATAGTTGAGAGATTTCTTGGATTTTATGATGTCTCTAGTAATAAAACGGCAGTTGGACTTTACTTTAGATACTTTAACACAATATAACTAAGACGTTTGTCCAATGTTTATTTTTTATTCCCAATGTCTAAACAAGAAAAAGTCTCACGCTTCGCCACTGGTTCGTCTATGCATTATTATACATATTATGCACATGCACATCACACATACAAAATATTAAACTTTACAGCGTGCCCGAGTATAAACTAATTAATTCGCGGCTGTATAATCCGCAAATAATATGGTTTACGGTGCCATCTTCGCAAAAAGTAATAATAATTAATTTTACAGCGACATGAATACCTGTTATAAGTCGTGTAAGGATGATAAATGACATGCAATTTGTAGGGTTAACCCAATGAAAGCAACAGATTTACAGTTTATTTTTACACGACAAATAAATGAATATTAAAGTCATTCTTCGTTAAACAATAGCCTAGAATTCACGAGATTGTTCCTGGAAAGTTGATGAGTAAATATACATAGGAGCGTCACAGACGCAAGTGTGCATATACACGGTGTCCCAAAAACTTTAATATTGCGTATTATTTCGCAACATTCTTATTGAACTCTTACGTCATTATTTTATTTACGTAGTTAGCATTTCTGTATGTATATTCGCGATAGAAGTCTTAACTAACGGAACATTCTCCATTGTTTAAAAAAAATCAACTCAAATTGGAATACTAATAGGAAAAATCGGAGATTTGTTGGAAAGTAAAATTAAATCAACGTAAGGTCACCGAGTATCCTATGCATGCTAGCTTTAAATAGAGTCAAATTATTCGATTATAAAAAATACTTTTAAAGCAATATTTCTCTCCATTATATAGAAGTGGAAGGTAATTATTGTTTATTGCTTGTGAGATTTTTTAGGTCTTTAAAAAAAACACTAGTTCTATTGTAACTATAAAGTCTAGTACCTACATACATAGTGTGTATGTATGTAAGTGTATGTAGATACTACGAAAATCAAAATTTGCACTTTGCCTTGTTTTTTTTTTCGTTCACCGCGACCACTGATTGCGTCAAATCCGCAATTTGAACTTTGCTCGCGAATTTGCTGTGTATTTTAATTGCTATTCGTTACACTCGATTTTGCAATGTTATAAAGTTTTTAATCGTAAAATAAACTTGGAACTGTAGGTCGTTAACAGACAGGTTTTTTGATTGATTTAGATTGATTTACGATTTTATATTTAAGATTTGTTTATATTAAGAATTTTAAAACAATAGCGAGATTATTTGTTAACCCGACTTCAGAAAATTGTTGCTAATTATTACATAACACTAAAATCTATCTCGTTCATGAATAGGAAATTTATGTTTAATCTAGTCTTTGTTTATAAATAAGTAGACCCTGTAGAATTAGACGATGATAATATAGACATCCAAAAAAAAACGAGAAAAGCCAGATCTGGCTATGAACGAGAGAGATGGAAATAGTGGTTATGTCGAAGCTCAATCTGAATCGTCAAACTTTTGACAAGTGTCTGTCACAATTGTAAAATAAATAATGACTGTCATATAATGCAACAGTTTTGACAATTAAGTAAGGTTATAAATTTAAGATACAACAGAAATACGTATTTTTTTGCTTGGCCGACTCTGATGATTCGTTTTATGGCGTTGTAATGATAATTATTATATAAATATTATATAAATTGCAGGATTTTTTATTCATGCTGTTAATATTTTTATGCCATATTTGAATTCTACTTACCAATTTAATGCCACTTTAATTCACGTCATCTCCTTCACATCATCTCCAAATTGGACGGGTTTTGAGATTTGCAATTACAGACCCCCTAAATAAAAATATAATAACAATAACAACTTAAGCAATTAATAATTACGCTGTGGTAAAATTCTATGGTTATTTTTTTTACCATGTGAGTACGAAAGGTTGCGGTTACTGTCTGTTAAACCTACCAGACGTCCCGTTTTTTACGGGACCGTCCCTTTTCAGAGATATTACGTCCCGCGTCCCCAAAATATTTGCGAGGACGGGTAGATGTCCCTTATTTCAATGTACTGCCTTTTTTCAATTAAAATGTGCAGTAAAAGCGATTCTCATCTCATTTTTACTGTTTTGGTCGAAGTCGGCATTCATCGGTTTATTTTCAAAAAATGAATTTGTATTGGTCAGATGAGGAGTCAAATATTTTTAGAAAGCACAGTAGGAAATGCGTTGATGTTACGATATAATTTAAATTTTACATGTTTTGAAATGTATGACGAGCTCCTAGAAAATAAGATGTTATGTAAAAGCATCAGCAACAGCGGGAAATACGATAAAACAGAGGAAAACGGCTATGGAGGTTTAATTTTTTAAATATTATTTTTATTGCTGTGTTATGAGACTATTTAGTTGTTTTGTTAATTTCTTTTATGTAGGTATGTACATTGTACCTATACCTATGTGTACCAAAAAATAAATATTTTATTTCTAGTCAACACCAAAAGCATTTTACTGTGGGGCATTTTCATTCTTTCCGTGTAAAAAAATAGAAGACACATGCCACTGGTACCGTCCCGTTTTTTTATGAAAAAAATATGGTAGGTTTACTGTCTGTACAAACTTGAACAACTTTGTCCTTTTTTAAGTCGACTGTTTTAAATAGCATAAACTGTAACATTAACCATAACAACTACCCAACAGAACATTAACCAAATATTAAATAATTTACCAAATAATTTTACCTCAGCGCAATTTATTGCAAGTTTCAAAGAAATTTGTATTTGCAAATTTTTCTCTTAAACCTGTTCTGACGTCTCGAAACCTGTTCACTTTAGAGATAAATAATGGTTATAAATAAATAATGGTTTTCCAATAAAGCCTTAAATTAATAAGTAGATTTAAAATATGGCATGCAATTTAAAATATCGCAGTTAGTGTTGGTGACAGAAATCGCAGTTGGTGGTCAGAACTCAGAAAACCCGCTGAGACAAATTCATAACTTCATATCATTTTTAGTTCTTCCGAAATGTTAAGAGGTTACTCATCGTTAGTCTAGTTAATCGCCCTCTGTTAGGGGATGGTTACTAGACCTCAATATAAGGTTGTTATATCAAAACCTCGAAAAAAACAGTTCAAGAAATGTTATATAGAGACAAGAAAAGGGCGAACACATTGCATTATAATATAAGTGATATTTTTCCTAAAAATTAATAACCAATATCTTACCGGTTATCGTGTTATTTTCAAGTGATTCTTATAAGAGCAGAAGACACGTAGCCACTTATAAAACTTGCCAACAAAACTAATAGCGTCTATTAATGAGTTAATGACGCACAAATTAAAAAAAATAAACGTGACAGAATTCAATCACGAGCTGGAGGAACGTTACTCTCGTGTTAGCTATAAGTGGTGCTCTTGAAAATAAAAGGAGACGTAAAAATAAAGATATTCATATCATAGTCATTTTACAAATCATCCTCTCGGATATTTGTTCCTAATATGAGCGTCATGTCACGCGACACTTACCTGATTTTAATTGATTAGATTAAAAATTGTAAAATGGTAATGGTTTTATAGCAGTGCAATCTATTCCACACCCTAAATTTATTATTACACTTACATACATAAATGGCACTTAACTTGTATTATATTAAATCCAGCTGTAAAGCCTTTTGGGCAATTTTTATCAGAAACAAAAACTGTTTTTAAGGAGGCCCGTTTTTTGTAAATAATATATCCATGTATTTTCTAAACGTGGCACAATTACGTCAAGCCTTGCAATAGAAGTGTGTCTATATCGAAAAACGTATGAATATTATAGTGTTATTTTGAACAGATAGCCTATATAATCAGGGAACACCATGTATGATTTTCCAACAACATGATCTTCAATTTTTTCTGATTACAGCAATATAAAATTGCGGGGTTATCTGATAGTTTCATATGCACTTCAAAACATATGTAAATGCATAGTATAGCATGGTATGGAGTTTCCAAGAAAACAGCAGTAGGCCTTATATGTATATACTTGTCTTCGAATACATACAGACTGTGTCTGTTTTGTTAATAGACAGTAAAATAGTGAGTTGGGGTGGTTATGGTTGACGATAATCTTATTGGACAGTGGCTTACTGGATAGTGACGTAATATGACGTAATGTTCGGACACACCCACTTTTCAATAAGATTATGGTTAACCTCTAACCACACCTACTAACTAAATTTTCACTATCTGTTGTTATTGTAAACGGACGCAGTATGTACATACATATATAAAAAACCACAGCGAAGGCAGGTAACATATACTATGCATTTTGAAGTGCATACAGGTAATCTCAAAAACTGCCAAAGATTTTATATCGGTGCATTCGGAAAAAATACTAGAATTTGTTTTTGGAAAAAACATACTGGATGTTTCATGTAAAGAAAATCGTCATCTCAATTTTCACAGATACATAATTTTTAATATTGTACGGCTAATAATATATTTGAGAAATGTATAAAAAATGTATCGCAAATATTAACGGAAATAGAGAGGAGTCGATTCTTTAACAATCACCTGGTATTTTACGAACCCACTGAAATGGATTAAGTCGATAACCCTGTACACTGCATTCAATGCAAATAAAACAATATTTTTATTTTATTACGCTATTATAAAATTATTAATATTAATTATGTGGTCAAAAGACAAATAACGGTCAAAATATAAACATATATAAATGAATGACGATAAATATAAAAAATAAATTCATAATGTTAATTGCAATGAATCTCGAAAGCATATACATACGTACTTATTTGATTATCATTCCAAAAGCCATTTCAAGTTAAATAACTATAATTCGATAGTTTCACAGTGTGCAAAATGGAAAACATAAGTTCAGCGTAATTCCAAAACTACAGATACTTCATAAAAACGTTGAAACTTTTCCATTCTGTGGGTTGAAACAGACTAATGATTTTAGTGGTGCTTAATTTGATTTATTTTACATGCCCTGACTTTTTGACATTACGTCATACGCATTTTTTTAGAAATGGTCTGTTTTTTGTCATTTTTGGATAGTATTTCGAATCTGCTTTTTAAAGGCCTTAAATTTATTTTTTGATGATTTAATTATGTATATTTGATTCAGTTAAAACAAACATGGAACAATTCTATCTCAAACAACTTTTATTTGTAATTAAAAATAAACACAAAAATTCATGTAATATGATGCAATATTACGATACAAGTTTTAGAGAAAAAAATCGACCCAGCTTAACATACGTCCTGTCTTTCTTTTTTATATAATTTATTTTAATTTCATTACATTAACAATAAGATACATTTACGTCAGTCTTAATTAGACATTGAGTAATCTGTAAAAAAAAAAACAGTAAATAATCTGTATAAATTAAATAGTCAGAGGCAAAAGCCTGGGGTAAAATTTTAATTTGCTTAGGGCCTTTTTTTGTGTTTTCTCCCCCACATTTTTTGCAAACTTACTCAAAATTTTCTCCATACAATATTTTTAGATATGACGTCATAATTATATTTTTTAAATTACAATCCCTACTTTCCGAGCAGGAAATACAAAGTATTTTTTCCTAAGTATATCCATGTACATGTAATATTTATTTGTTAAACATACAGATGACAAGAAGAGAAAACCAATTAAATTTTTTTGAAAAAATAAAAAAATTAAATAAAATCTTACTGCATTATGGGAGCAAAATTAGTTAGTAGTTACTTTTAACTTTAACTATGGAAAAGATAAACCAGAATAAACAGATAAACCATGGAACTAAAGATAAGTTCCATCTCTCGTTTTTTTTGCAAAAATTGTTTTCCAAAATTTTGTCTGTATATAAGTATACATACTTGTACATATTTCAAATGTATTATCGAACTATTATAAAAAAAAATAGAAATGTTTTATTTTATTTAAATAAGGCCACATGCATAGCTACGCTATCAGCAGGAATTTTTATCCCAAGGTTGCTTTAGTTTAGACTATATATGTACATACATACATATGTTCATAACACTTCTTATACATATATATATTCTTCGTTTTTGTAAAAAATTGTCCCTGTACAAAAAATGGTATTATTTTTGGTTATATAAGTTCAACCCTGACAAAATAAAATATTACAAAATATCCCTTGTTGACTCAAGATCTCTATATTTTTGCTATTGCTTTTTTTGCCCCTGCTTACATCATCGTGTCACTTGTAGACAATAGTAGAGTAATACAGGAAATATAGAAACTAATTCGCATATTTGCATACATATACAATTAATGATAGATGATAGTGATATAAGACGATAATGATAGAAGAACGCAGACATACATATATCGTATTGTGCAATAAATAATAAGTAATTATTAAACAGTTTAAACGGATATTGTTAGACGCCAATTATTACTTAAGATAGAAGCCAGATGTGTCGCAGAATTTGCTGCATCATTTAAAGTGGACTTCGCGAGTATGTGTGTCATTGTTTACGAACAGAACGAGATTTAATCCTTATAATTTATGATTGATGTAATTATCTCTTATCTGATATTCCGTTCTGTATGTTATATACTGCCCAACAAAAAAAAACATAGATATACCTAGTTATATATGTATATTATAACTACAGTTAGTAAAACCCGGAAAGTGAGTCCCGGGACATCGGGAAGCATCGGTCAGTGGCGTGGGTATGCAGTAGTAAGAAATACACGAGTTTTTTTACAACGAGGAATTTACAAGGCGCTTATAAATACGGTTTATACTTTAATTGTTATAGAGTTGTATTGTTTCGAACCCTGCGTTGTAGCACAAATTTCCGAATTTGATACTGACAAGTTGGTCAGCATGAAGGCACAAAAAATAAATGCAAAAGATTACCTTACAAAAATTACAATACATTACTATTTTTATTACTACTTATCTTCACTCTTTTCTTTATTTATGTATATAATATCTATTTAATTCATTTTGGGAAACGAAATGCAGAAATTCGAAGTCTGGCAAAAAAACAAACAAATTTTCTTGTGACTATTATGTGAACATGAGTCTTCCTGAACTCAAAAGCAAAACAATATGAAGTTTGGTACACCTATAAAGATGGATTTACACTTACCTATGCAATTTCTTGCATGATATAGTCACAGTGAATGAAATACTGTGTAATGCAAGAAACTGTATAGTGTAAATGTAAATTATTTATTTTTGAAAATTTTGACTAATAGTTTTGTTTTGACAGCACCAGCAGTCAACATCAGTTTCCTTGTTTTAAAGAAATTCGATTCTACGCGTTATTTTAGGTAGATTTTCTTGAGATTTCTTATCTTTTACCGTTTTTGAATTGAGGTACGAGGTGTGTAAATTAAGTAATGAGACGTTTTTTTTTATTTTTTTTTTATTGGAATAGAATTACAATTCAGTATTGTCTCCTTCAAAACAACTTCCTTGGGAAGCCACACAGCGCCGGAGACGGTTCTTCCATTCTTCATGGCAATGCTGGAACTTATCTACTGGAATAGTCTTCAGCTGGTCGTTTACAGCCGTTTAAATGTTTTCTATGGTCCCTAAATGACGTCCCTTGAGGTGATTTCTCAATCTCGGGAAGAGAAAAAATGAGGACAGTCATGCGAATAAGAAGGAATGGAATGTTTTTACTCTCTAAAAACGCGTTTACTGAAATGGCTGTGTGACAAGACGCATTGTCGTGATGCAACTTCCAGTTGTTCTTGATGTTTGGTCTCACACGCATGACCCTTTTTCAAGAACCTCTCTGTAAAAGTGTTGATTTACTGTTTGTTCTGGACGCACAAACTCTTTCTATCGACATTTTCGTCGGTTCTTGAATATGAAGGCCCTCCGCTGCGTGGTTCATTTTCAGTCGACTCTCTTCCTTCTGAGAATGCCTTAAACCACCGAAAAGCTGAGCTCTTGAAAAAAACACTGTCTCCGTAGGCGTGTTGAGGTTTTGCAAAAGTATCCGTTGCGCTGTGTCCAAGTCTGAAGCAAAACCTGATAGCACAGCGTTGCTCAAAATTAATGTCACACATTTTTAAAAGACGGTAGAAAAAAACGATTTACGAAAACAGTCACAAAGAGCATATAAATGAGTCTAACTAAAAGTTCAACTTGTACTGAAGGTGCATTACAAGTTAACCTACCGCCCTTCCAATTCCCGTTTCAGTGTTGCTAGATCTGGCGCTACGTTGCCAGTCTCATTACTTAATTTACACACCCGTATTTCAAGTTGCATCACCATAACGTTTGAAACTATCTGTAACGGTTATTTTAGAATATAGAGCTTAGCTTTTAAAATAGAGAAATAGCTTTTCACAATGCTTTATTATTTCTTGATTATGTACAGCGCAGTGGCGGTGCGTGATCCTAAGATTGGGGGTGCACCATACATAAAAATAACGATAATCATAAGAATAATAAGAATATCCCTAATATGAGATAAATATTTATCTCATATTATGGTTATTCTTATTAACTCTATTAATTTGAAAACTTACCTAATTTTCTTTGTAAATGAGCTCAATTCTGCGATTTTTTACATTGTGCAAATTTTTCAATTACTTTGTTGTTAAAATTTTCGATATTTGTAATAAAGTCTTTTTTCAATGGAGAGCATAGCCAAAGCCGACAGTCTTTCCTGGCACATGGTGTTGCGCAAAAATGTCTTTATTCGTTTTAAATATAAATTTTCCACAAAAACGAATACAGTTAATAATAATGTTTAAAACATACATGTTTTTTGAAACCGCTTCATTGTGTGCTGCCATGCTCGTCGATGAGCAGATTCGAGCATTGTCGCAATATTTGCAGTGCCTAGCATGGCTAAATTCAAAACATTATTCATGTGTCCAGCAGAATTTGCATGTTTTTTTTATTTTCTCGTTTATGTGATTTAAATCCGTTACTCCAGTTTTGGTCCAAGGTGTTTCTCCGCCAAACAAAACACTGCGTTCAATACATCGCATCCACTTAACCACAAATGTTTTTTAAATAAGTCATTATTAAATGTTCTTACAAATTGTTTACTTTTTCCTTTCACGGCTAATTTTAAATTAATTTGTGGAGTGGGCCTACCTAGAGTTTTAATTTGCACTTTTTCCTGAAAACTCAAGCTAGAGAATGGAGTTTTTAATAAGTTTTGAATATAATTCATTATTCCAAACTAGATTGTAACCGAGTTTATATTTATAAAACGTGAGCGATAAAACAGCAATCGCAATGTACGAAAACAATTCACAAACCCCAACCGATCGATAACTCTCGTGCGCTTTTAAACTCCGTACATCATATCAATAGGATTCGCCCACTACGCGTAATAATTGTGGAGGGGCAAGCAGTAACAATACGCTTTCGCTTTTTCGTATTGCACGGAAGCATGATCGTCGTGCCGCTTTTTCGTATTGCGCGTTCGACTCCCGCGCCGCGATCGGAAACCAGTGGCGTTGGAGATAGACCTAGCGTCTAGTGGATTCGTAACGCTGCGGCCAAATAATATTCAGATGGTATTAACGCTAGGGATGCGGCAAGGCGATAAATTACGAATGCATCCATTAATTACTAAATAAAATTATTAATGCTAAATTGTTGGTAGTGCGCGCGACCAGCGCACCTTATAGCCCACCGCCACTGGTACAGCGTATACATTCAAACTATTTTTTTTAAATACAATGCCTCACATGTGTCAAATCAAATTTTGATGTAGAATTACATTCTGCATCGATCGGTATTAGCATTACCCATATCTATATTTAAGAGTGTTTTAGTTTTTTAGAACAGAAACCTAATACAAGAGCATATTTCACAAAAAACAATCGTATTGTCAATATTTTAAAATCGTCAATAAGTGGATAACATTGTTCACTTCCGGGAATACTTAAGCGGCTGTTGTTACGGGTAAAAATAGCATCAGTTTCGAACTCCAATCAATCTTGCTTAATCATATCCGATACGATTTGATTAGAGAGCGGAGAAAGGTTAATCTGCATTCGCATCGTTTTACCTCACTCGACCACATAACAGATCAGGTAGGTGCGACCAGTTACCTTCAATGACAAAGGCAATTAGTAGAATAATGAATCACCTATTTAATATTTTCGCTCTCTTCTATTTCTAGTGCCATCAGACATCGGTGTGACGCGTGATAACTACAGTGATGCTTGTCGGTAATAATCAAAGGAAAGTGGGTGTGGTTTGAATTAAAAATGTCAATAGGCTACTTCAGTTCAGGAAAAATCCGGTTCTAAACTGTCGTTGAAATTAAATAAACAGAATATAGATAATCTACATATTACGCAAATTGCTGTCATAAAAGTAATAATAAAAAAGAAATAAACGCATTATGAGAATTTAGTATTACTAATTTTTTTTTAATACTTCCGAACCTGAAGTACCTAAATACCATCTGAAAATATAGAAAAACATTGTTCCAAAAAAACTAACTCTTTGAGGGGGGGGGGGGTTGAAAAAAATCCTGTGGAGGGCTTAATTATTTTTTATACTACTTTCCAAAATATAAAAATCCATTTTTTATAGTCTTTTATATGTTTATTATATTTTTTTTTAAACAAAAAATGTCATACAGAAAAATTGTTTGTATTCTCACTGATATATCAAATACTAAGTTTCATACAGAATTTCGTTTTTCGTTCAATCGTTTCTTCATTTTTTCGAAAAATATCATTTGGCGAATTTTTTGGACATATTTTCATGTCAGTTGAGGTAGCAAAGTATATTTTTGTGCTAATAATATACAATACTCCTTTTATTTTTATGGAAAGCTAGATTTTAATTTATAATTTGACAGGCAAAGCTGTAAAGCAACCTTACGACTATTTTTAAATTTCAAATTTTTTATATAATTTCATTATAAAATATTGGCAACGTGCGAAAGGGACCTAGTTTTTTTCGTGTATTATACGTATGATGCGTACGCCTCTGTGGCTCTTTCTTGGTTAAAATTGTTGCAGAGATTAGAGACAAATCCAATTTTTGAAAAAAAAAAAAAATTCTCAAATGATGCAAACCTCTTAGCGGACGATGTATTTAAGAAATCTTTATAACCAACCAAAAATATTCACTAACAAGAAATAAAAATTTAGGAAGTCCTATATTACAAAAAGTTTGATCGATGAGATTTGGGGGTTCCAAGATGATAAACGGTTTTTATTTAAATTTTAAATAAATAATGGCTCATGTCAGTGAGAAACTTTAGGAACTTTACTTTTACTAAACTTTAGTTTAGAAATATAGGTAAATTTACTGGGCGAGAGGGGGAGCTCAACCCTCCCTAGCGTCACCTTGGCTACGGTCCTAAACCCATCTTATAAATCATTTATTGATATTACTGCGAAAATGCCCCCAAAATGTGTGAAAAGGGGGTATGCATGGAAAATAATAGACTTGAAACTTTTAACTTTTAACTATTCTTAGGATTTAGGATTGCTTGAGTAAAAACAAATTTTTACCATATTTTCTTTTTCCAAAAATTAAGCCTTGACACAAATAATTTATGTTTTATATGTATAATAATAGACCTTGAACTTATAGTAGGCAAAAAAAAACATCAAAGCAAACCCATTATTTGCCGCAGTAGCGTAACTACGTGAGGGGCAAGTGGAGCAACAGGCATAATTCCATCTGATGAAATGCAATTACCACATTTATTTAACTTATAAATGTTAAGTAATGACAACTAAACTGTGCACACTAAAAACACTAAACTATGTTTATTATAAGCGTAAAACATGAAATATCTTATGCACAGTTGTTTCCCCCATCTCGTTGTATTTAGACAATGCGCTAGTTTACCCTACTCGCATGCAGTAACGAACGTTTCAAGAAGCGCAAAAAAAAAACGAACACAAAAGGCGAGCAGCCTAAATTACATCGCTTATCGTAACGTCCCGTCGTCGTGCCTTCGTTTGACAAAATATTTTTATATTGGTTGCGCTGTTTAATTCGGACTTTGCTGAGAGGTTGTTCGAGTCTCTTTTTGACGTGACTCTTTTTGGTGTTTGGAATGGAATTTTTTTTATATCTACTATAAGTTTTAAAAAGTTTAAAAGGTTTGCTATGTATAGTATATACACTCCCGATCATATGTATTTGCCCACCCCCAATGGTTGAAAAATACATTTGAAAGTTATATTTATCTTTGAAAATATATGCTATACATAAAATATCATATATGAAATTCAAGCTTTTTTCAAGCTCTTTAAAATAGTGTCAAAGAATTTTTTTAAAAATCATTGTTTAACTATTTTTTGTTCGATTAAAGAATGGTAAACATTTGAAAATTAATTGCCCATCTTTAGATCAGTGTATCTCTAATTAAAATAACGATAAGATTTGAAAACACGGTTTTGTAGCTTTTTTCAAAACTTTTCAAATTAACTTTTTACTTTTTTTTTGAACAATTGAAATTCAAAGTTTTATCGAGTGTTTTATAAAAAAGTAAACATTTCGAAATATTGGTGATTATTTCGAAATCTTTACAGTATGGAAAAAAAAATATTTATGAAAAATGTTGCATTTTGTCAGCAGAATATATTGTAATTTTTTTCAAGCTTTTTTTGTGAAATTTGTATTTTTCTGTTATGATTGAATGTATTTATTTTATTTTATTGTTACAAATAATTTACTAATTTCTATAAAAATTGTTAATTAATTTGTTGTTCATATGTTTAAGTGTACATTTTTTATTTACATACATAAAATCACAAAATACTAAGAAAAATAAAAATTTCCTGAAAATGCTTGAAAAAATTACAATATATTCTGCTGACAAAATGCAACATTTTTCGTAAATACATTTTTTTCCATACTGTAAAGATTTCGAAATATTCACCAATATTTCGAAATATCTACTTTTTTATAAAACGCGATAAAACTGAATTTCAATAGTTTAAAAAAAGTAAAAAGTGCATTTGTAAAGTCTTAAAAAATCTTAAAAACCGTGTTTTCAAATTATTTTTATCGTTATTTTCCTTAGAGATACACTGATCTAAAGATGGGCAATTAATTTTTAAATTTTTACCATTTTTTAATCGAATAAAAAATAGTTAAACAATTATTTAAAAAAATCTCTTTAACGCTATTTTAAAGAGCTTGAAAAAAGCTTTAATTTCATATATGATACTTTATGTATAGCATACATTTTCAAGGACAAAATGTAACTTTCAAATGTATTCTTCAACCATTAGGGGTGGGCAAATACATACATAAATATGGTAGGGAGTGTATGAATTGCCTTGTCTAAGCAACATCGTCAACAATTCTATGGCCAACTTTGATTTATATTTGCATTTGTCGTCCTGTTAATTTGACCTGACCTTTTTTTATATTGTGTTCTTCCGAAAATCCGCTTTACCTATACAGAACTTAATTCAATTGCAAGAACAGGACCTACATATGTAATGTTTCCAAAATGAAATTATAGTAAAAATTTAATCAGCCATACCTAGACTTCAAACGATTAAATTTCAACTCAGACTTTTTTTGGCATCTCTTTTTTTCACATTATTTCTAGGACACACAGTATATGTATATATCGTAATACGCAAAAAAAATACTTTTATTCATCACTTCAAATGTGTACGTTATTCATATTCATCGATGCTGTTCATTCAGTATATTAAGACGTATACGTTAGTTATTTAGATATTTTTTATGAAACCTTTATTTACCTTGTTATTAGGATATTAAGTGTATATTTAGATATTTATACGGAGGTATTTGATTATATCTTTATCGTAATTAAAACTGTTTTGTCGAATTTCACAATATAAAAATTACGTTTTCAATAAGTAACGCTTGTAACTATTTCGTTAGAACACAATTAATAAGGTACAACGTACATACATACATATAAAGATTGGATACGTATTTAGATCAAATCAGCAATGTATTTTGAATAAATTTATTAATGACATGACAAGTTAACGGACTTTGGATTTATTACCAATAATTCGTATTATCAGTCACGTAGTAGGAGCGCATAGTAATTGTATTTTCATTTTCTAGCATTAAATGACAACCAAATAATAGATGCATTACATAATATGTTTTATGCATTTTTTTAAATATTTTATTTGGTTTCATATATGAAACATCTCTTTTCTTAAAAAATAAAGAATAAGAAAAATACTGCCACATAAATTGGGACATTTTTTAATTTTTTAATATACGGTCTGTCCATTAAGAAACTCTCCGTCTCTTGCTTTTAAACGAGTTGAGTTAGCGAATCCAGTCCGAGTCCGAGTCAGTGACAGCTAACAGAAGTAAAAATATCCTACTTCTTAACTTTAATAACCGTTTTCGGTGATTAGTAAATTCGCTTTTACCCCATAACTTGAAAACGGGTAGACGGTTTTCAATCTCTTCTCACCAATTCCACAACCCATTCTGGAAATAATTAAAATACCTCTCAAATGAGGTGGCTTAATCTCGATACATTTCCGCTCATCCGTTTAGTGCCATTAGAAGTGTGTCACAGCATTTGTGCGCCCTTCGACACTTTGTGCATCCTCCTTGATGTAGCCGCTTGAGCTATGAATCACCGAATTCTTTTGAAAAAAAACTCGCCCAAGATGAGCTCCCTCACTTGGAAGTCCATGGAAGGCCAGCGCTGTCCTAATATGGAATTTCTCATTGGCGAGACAGCTGAACAGTCACAAAGTAGATGCTCAACTTGTCTTCTCTTCATGTTTACATCCTCTGCAAAGGTGTGTTACACTTAGCCTCGTATAGTGTAAGTGCTTCCTTAGCCGACAGTGTCCTGCTAGGATTATTGTTACAATGCATACGTTTTTCCTTGTCATAGCTGAATAGTATGTCTTTGCAACGTTCTCACTGGGGTATTGTATAAATTCTCTTTCCTGAATTTCTCATGGGTGTTTCCTTTCATCATTTCTATCTTTACTATGGGTACTATGGGTATATTACTATTTACTTATAGTACTATTGGGTACTATTGGAGCTGGTTCAGAAAATATTTACGTAGAACATGGAAGGGAGGCAACTCCCTTCGAGCCAATTTGCCAGCTTCTTTACTGCCTTTCACCCTACTTTCAGATATACAGTGAGTTAATCGATCCACCAGTGCTCTATGAGATTCCCACACTGACCCCCGACACTATCGTGTGGCGTTTTAGGGTCAGTATCAATTATCTACTCTATGTAGATGTTCATTGATTTACCTATAATGTTTTTACGGTAATTTCTTTTACAGCTATGCTATATTAACCCCGCCAGTTCTGTTTGTAAATATTGGTGTGACCATTCATAGTCCACTTTGTTTGATTTCCCAGGCGTCTTGAGTAAAGACAGCAGCCTGTGACATTTTTTATGTTTGATCCATCAATGAAGATAGGTATTTAACGTTCCCTCCTGTACTGAAGGATTACCAGCATTGGTGTGGGTGCATAGGGTCTGTCAAAGACAAAGCAAGCGGAGATGTTGTCTGCACTAGCCTGTAGTAGAGACATTTTATTTGTAGCTTTTAGGATTAGCTAGATTTCAGGCGACACATTGGGCGCTTTCCATTTACCGACACAAGTCGACACGAGTCGACTCGTGTCTCCGAAAGTGCTTTCCATTTGATTTTTGTCGCTGTGAGTCGACGACACAAGTCACCTCAAACAGACTCCACTAGACAGCAGAGTTCACGCTGAGTGTGAGTGTAAAAAGAAGTAAAAATCTAAACGAACGCGGCAAAGCAGAATATATATAGTGGAGAGTTAATGCGAAATCTGATTGAAGAATGAAAGTAGGTGACAAATGTAATTATTTGCAGTAACTACTTTCAATAACTTTTGCACGAAACTACTAGCCTAGTGAGCGTTCCATTTACCCATTTGATGAGAGTTAACACTAATTGACACCAGTCGACACAGGAGTCGCTGGGAGTCGTGTAAATGGAAAGCACCCATTGTTGTCAGAGTTTTCACCCAGATATACACACATCCAGTGGTGGCAGACATATTGTAGTATCACCTTCATAACTCTTGGTGGTCTTGCATAGGCCCAGCGATACTTAAACAAGCAATTCGTTGTTTGTTTACCTTCATTAAACGCTTGGTCTAGTGTTACCTCGATTTTATTCGTATTTTCTAATTCTACTATTTTAAAAGTTAAGGGGAGGAGACTTACCATATGGACATACTGTATATTATTAAGTATATAATATACTTTAGATAATGTTTAGATACATGGCTAAACAATAATGTATTTAAATGTTTGTTTTCAATGTAAACTATCTGCTAAATCATGGTACGAAGTACTTATATTTGCTCAGGTTGCATGGTATTCTTTATCGTAATGATGTTATATTTATTTTTTTTTCGTTATTCGTCACATTACTTATGTGAGATAAAAATAAAATGTAAAGGTGTTTTAGAGATACAATACGGCCCATGGATTAGCCGGGCACACACAGAGGTTTATCTACGGACTTTGCCCGCCACAGTCAAAGTCTCTTGACAAATCTGTGGGTTAGTGTGTGAGCACGCTTCGGGGGCTCCCTCAAGATTGAGTACCATTTTTCAAAATCAAACAAAGACCACATGAGAATTTTGTACAAATTTTGTACATTTTTGTACAACCAAGAATGACTTTTGTACACCCTGTTTAGCCGGCCGAAATCGAAATAAAAAATGGTACTCAAACTTGAGGTCTGTGTACACTTTTTTTACAATCAATTTTAATTATCATTAAATAATTTGTATATTTTTGCACACCAAAATTTATTTTTGTACACCCTTCAAAAATGAAAAAATCAAGTGTCAAAAGTGGAACACAATCCTGACAATTTTTGAAAACTTGAAAAATTCATATGTTTATACGTCATCATATAGAGTGATTTTTGTACATTTTTGTACAATCAAAAATTTTTTTGTACCCCTTTTAACGGGCCTAAATCGAAATACAAAAATGGTACTCAAACTTGAGGTCTGTGTACACTTTTTCCAAAAAAAAAAAAAAATTAATTATACCATTAAAAAGATCGAATTTTGTACATTTTTGTACACCCAAAAATTATTTTTTACACCCTTCAAAAATGAAAAAATCAAGTGTCAAAAAGTGGTACACAATCCTGACAATTTTTGAAAACTGAAAAATTCATATGTTTATACGTCATACTTGAGCACATTAATCTACTAATAAACGTTTTAAAAGTGTTCCAACAAAACACAAATTTAAAACACTCATAATATTTTAATAAGAACAAACATGATAAGACTTTGTTAACACTCAGGTAGTTTTTTTAATTATATTCTGGTTCGTTCTTTACTGCCTTTTTTTCGGTAATAATATATTATTATTGTTACAAATATTACTTTGTACAATGGCTGTATGACTGGTGGGTCTTAACCCTGTATTTATAGTCACATTTCAAGAAAAAAAAGGGGGGGGGGGAAAAAGCAAAAGGCCACCCCAAACAAAAACAAAGCCAGGGGGGGGGGGGAAAAAGGGAGGGGGGGGGGGGAGAGAGGGGGGGGGGGGGAAAAGGGCCCCCCCCCCCACACCCCCCGCCCCCGGGGCCCCCCGGCCCCCGGGGGGGGCCCCCCCCCCCCCGAAACGGGGGGCCGGGGGCGGGGGCCCCCCCCCCCCCCCCCCGCGGGGGGGGGGGGGGCCCCCGCCCGGGCCACGGGGGCCCCCCCCCCGGGCGCCCCCCGGGGGGGGGGGGGGGGGGGGGGGGGGAAAAAGGGGGGGGGGGGGGCGGTTAAATTTAAAGAAAAAAGGCGGCGGGCCCCCCGGGGGGGGCGGGGGGGCGGGGCCACCCAAAGGGGGGCCGGAAGGGCCCCCCCCAACCACGCCCCCCCGGGGGGCGGGGGCGGGGGGGGGGGGGGGGGGGCGCGGGGGGGGGGGCGGGGAGGGGGGGCGGCCCCAAAAAGGCCAAGGGGGGCAGAAAGGCGGCCCCGGCCCACAACCACACACACCAACCCAACAAAAAAAGGCCGGGGACACGCCAGGAAAAAAAGAAGGGGCCCGGCCGGAGGAGGGGCCCGGCAACCCACCAAAAAAACAGAAGGAAAACAGGGGGGGGGGGGGGGCCCAACAAAAGAGAGGGGAAAAAGAAGAAAAAAACAACAACAACACCCCACGAACAACCGGACAAGGAAAAAGAAAAAAAGAAAGAGAAAGAGGGGGGGGGGGGCCGGGGGCCCGGGCAGCCCCCCCACAAGGGGCGGCGGGGGGGGGCCAAAGGCCCGGCCACCCGTCACAAAGAAAAAACCGACAACAAACACCCCCCCCCCCCCAGACCAGAAAAAGAAACCCCCCCCCCGACAGAAAACCCCCCGGGGCCCCCCCACCAAACGAACCAAAAACAAAGAGAAAAAACACCGCCGAGGCCAAAGGGGGGAAAGGGCCGCCCCCACCCCAAGACCCAAAAAGAAAAAAAAAACACACCCCCCAAGGACCCCCCCCCCCGGGGCCGACAAGGGCCCGGCCCCCCAACCCCCCCCCCCCCCCCCGGGGGGGCCCCCCCGGCAAAACCCCCCCCCCCCCCCGGCCCCCGGGCCGGGGCCCGGGGGGAGAAAAAAACAAAACCCCCCCCCCCCCCCCCCCCCAGCCCCCCGGCCCAACACCAACCCAAAAAAACCCCCCCCCAAACACAACCCAAACCCAAACAACCACCAAAACCCCGGGGGCGCCCCCCCCCCACCCCCCCCGGGGGGGGGGGGGCCCCCGGGCGGAGGGGCCCGGCGCGGGGGCCCCCGGGCGCCCCCCCGGGCCCCCCCCCCCCCCCGGGGGGGGCCCCCCCGGGGGGGGGGGGGCCCCCCCCCCCCCCCCCCCCCCCCCGGGGGGCCCCCCCCCCCCCCCCAACCCCCCCCCCCGGGCCCCCCCCCCCCCCCCCCCCCCCCCGCCCCGGCAAAAACCCCCCCCCCCCCCCCCCCCCGGCCCTTTTAAAAAAAACCCCGGGCCCCGCCCCGCCGCGGGGGGGGGGGGCCCCCCAAAAAGGCCGGGGGGGGGCCAGAGGGGAACCCCCCGGGCCCCCGCCCCCGGGGGGGGGCGCCCCCCCGGCCCCAACCCGGGCCCCCGGGGGGGGGGGCCGGCCAAAAGGGGGGCGTATAAACATATGAGTTTTCCAGTTTTTCAAAAATTGTTAAAATTGAGTCTCAGATTTGAATGTTTCATCACTTTTGAAAGGTGTAACATCTTTTCACTACTTGTTTAAAATTTGTTTTTGGTAGTGTACACAGGCCTCAATATTGAGTACCATTTTTGTATTTCGTTCGATTTCGGCCGGTTAAATAGAGTGTACAAAAATAATTCTTGGTTGTACAAAAATGTACAAAAATCACTCTATATGATGACGAATAAACATATGATTTTTCAAAGTTTTCAAAAATTGTCAGGATTGTGGACCACTTTTGACACTTGATTTTTTTCATTTTTGAAGGGTGTCCAAAAATAAATGTTGGGTGTACAAAAATGTACAAAATTCGATCTTTTTAATGGTATAATTAAAATTTGTTTTTGGAAAAAGTGTACACAGACCTCAAGTTTGAGTACCATTTTTGTATTTCTATTTCGGCCGATTAAACAGGGTGTACAAAAATCATTCTTGGTTGTACAAAAAATGTACAAAATTTGTACAAAATTCTCATATGGTCTTTGTTTGATTTCGAAAAAATGGTACTCAATCTTGAGGGAGCCACGCGTCGGTCTTATTCATGTACAGACTTGTCTGAAGACATAAACCACACGTTAAGTATGTTGGTGCCATATATTGCACAGTCTTCTCTCACAGGCGAAATCTGCGTGTCTAATTAAAGACATAATTCAAAAGCGATGGCTGAAAGTATTGATACCCGTTTTATAGGGAAAGAATTTTTAAGACAGTTTATAGACATTAATAAGCGTCATCCAGCTTTATGGAAAATCAAATCAAATGAATACGTCAACAAAAATTTAAAAAATAGGGGTTATGATGCTTTAATTCAGTATTGTAAAAAAGTGTATCCTGGTGCAGACCGCAATTTTGTTTTTAAAAAAATACAAAAATTACGAGGATGCTTCAGAAAGGAACTGAATGCAATTTTTGCAATACAATGCAACTTTTGCAATACAATGCAACTTTTTTCTTATTTATATGTCTTCTGGCCATTTTTCCACTAACACAACAAAATAGTACAAAAATATCACCAGAAACGTAAAAGTTTCCACTAAAAATTTTGTCCTTTTGTCAAGTCAAGTTAAGTACGCCAGAGTTGTCTACGGACATGTCACATACTAAGTCCGCGAAAGAGCGCAGACTTAAACTGCCCTAGATAAAGTCCGCCGATAAACCTCTGTGTGTGTGCCCGGCTATTGTCGAGATTAGCTCTTTTAATAAAGGCTTCACCTACTTTAATCATCACTGTACCCACCCATAATACATACTTGTAAACCTACATACGTAGGAAAAGAAAAAACAATAGATAACGATAAAAACAACGACATGTGCCAGATTTTTTTTAAGCTTTGTGCCAGTTTTTTTTTCGGAAGTGCCTAACCGTCGAGATTTGACGAAAACAACACACAGATATTAGTTTTTTTACATTGCAATATTACTGTAAATAATGTTCTATTCTGGATTTTGAGGGAAAATGTTAAAGCTTTCGTGTATTCACACTTTTCATGATTTGTTTTAAAATGTATGGCATTATCGATATTTTCGATAGTCTGTATTTTATCTGTTATTTCAATACATATTTTTAATCTGTTTTCAACTATATGTAATTCTCTATTACACAGAAAAAAAAATAAAAAGCGAAATGGATTAAACTTCAAATATTAAGCATGAATCATTATCCTAATTATGTTGGATTCAAATAAAAAAGATTTATTCATTTTTAATGTTGATGTTGAAATTAAAATTCGCACAATTAAACAGTTCATTGCAGTTTAACATTTCAAAGTTGAAGAAGTCAATTTTGAATTATTTATTTTAATTGTTTACTAAAATTGTTAAAACATGCATCAAGGCATGAAGAAAATAAGTACATATACTTATAATGATAAATACATTTACTTGTCATTATTTTTTCTATGTTCTTTTTTTATATTCTCATCAGAACGAAAAATCACAAACTTTATATTATAGTTTGAATCGCTACGCCTCATTATTTTTTTTTTTTTTTACGAAACACGAAGATTTAATGAGTTATCGAATCTATTCGTTATTTACTTTCTCATTAGGTATATCGATTTTTTTTTAAGATAAGAGTGTTAAAAATTGTACTTTTACTTTCATAATTTTTTTTGTATGATTGTGATTTTTTAAAACTAATTTTTTTAACTAAAATTTTGTACATGTGCTACACGTTATACTTTATTATTAATTAGTAAATCCGGCAGATCCGGGCGGCGGGCCATAATCGGACGCGTCATACTACTTACTACTTGTATGTGCAAAAACAAAATTCGTGAAAACAATAAACTGTTGCAATTTAGAAAGAGATATGTTAAACTTACCCTGTTATTTACTTACCCTTTACTTAAACTTACCCTGCATTATGGAAACAATAATAATAGGCCACCCCTTCCCCGCACAGATCCCTGAGAGGACCCCTGGGTTACTCTTCGGAGTAATTATAGGGTGAGTATTATTATTATTATTATTTACGTTGAGATGTGTGAAAACTTTGTGGGCCGCCGCGCTGTTTAACAGGCTTTATTTATTAGTTATGCTACAAGTATTTATTATTAAAAGTTTTATCTTTTATACAAGGTGTTGTCTTTTCAGAGGACATGGTCCCTTTGACTCACCCGTTTTTTTACGATGGCACTGACTTGTTTCTATTCTTGGAATTAAATTCCTTACCCCCTTGTAAAACTTTTTATTATCTTGCTTTTTCAGTGATAAGTTGAAGTTGACTAATAATTACTTCCATATCCCCGTACTGGAGTGTAAGTACATATTATACTCAACTTTCAACTTTATATTTTAAGCGGATAATTAAAAAAAACATGAAAATCTGTTCCTTCTGAACATTCAGCAATATTTTAATCAACTTGTTAAAGTGGTGTATTTTTCCCGATCTAAGTCTAGTTACTTAGCCACGGTCAAATTGAATGAAACATGAAAATGTCGGAGAAAATCGGCACAAAATTAATCTTCTAAATCTTCGAAATTAAACATTTTTTACCACATATGTATGACTTAAAATTACTTCAAAAATCACCCTGTAAAATATTTGACAATTATTAAGAAACACTCTGTACATAGATGTCAGAAAAAACTAACACTTTACTACACTTTTAACTACCACTAGGCATGTGAATAAGAAAAATGCATTTACTTATCAGTGTGTTTGTGTCATGTTTATTTTGCATATTTTCTAGTGTATGTTTTATACAGTTTTTTCCACTTCCACATAATAATCCAGGCAATATAGCAGAAAAGTGCTCAGTTTTTAAAAAGAGTCCTGAATAAGGTTTCTCGGCGCGATAATTAAGTAAAAAATAGTAGAAATGGATTGTGTATGTTTTGGATAACATCGGTATGTAGGAACCTTGGTAAAAAAACCGATAAAAGTGCTGCAAACCGTTTTTTTGCTGATTAAGGGACGAAAAAAACTTTTTTCGTAAAACAAAAAAATAGCACGTTGTAGCGCTTGAAAGAACGAAAAAAAATGAGTTTTTGGTGATCAAAATGCCGATGAAAAATGCCAATTTTTTTAAAATCTAATTACAAGGGTTATAATGGTCGCAGAAACTTCTGCTTTGGGCTTAAATTGTAGCTTTTTGTCATGCCCATCTGCAGTAAAAATTTCATGCAAAAATAATAAGAACTTTTTGCATAAATCGAAAAAAACTAAAAAAAAGGTCTTTTCAAAAAACGGCTTGCACAAGCCGAAAACTGGTCGTAGAGCATTTTCCTAGGCTTAAATTACTTGTCACTAAATTCCCTACAAATACATTATCGTGAATTGTGGGAGAGGTTCATTCAGTCGGCTGAAAAACGCGTTTGAAAATCGAGCGTCGTGTTGCTTCGAGCGCTCGGGTAAGCGAGTGGACGCGTGGTGGGGGAAGCCTCTCCCGCCGCAGACTTGTCAGCGCGTCTGCGGCGGGAGAGGCTTCCCACCACGCGCCCTGTTCCCCTTCACTCGCTTACCCAAGCGCTCGAGTCAACGCGACGCTTGATTTTCAAACGCGTTTTTCAGCCGATTGAATGAACCTCTCCCACAAGGATAATGGATTTGTAGGGAATTTACTGACGAGTAATTTAAGCCCAAGAAAAATGCTCTACGACTATTTTTCGACTTGTTCAAGCCGTTTTTCGAAAATACCTTTTTTTTTTGATTTATGCAAAAAAGTTCTTATTATTTTTGCATGAAATTATTAGTGCAGATGGGCACGACCAAAAGCTACAATTTAAGCCAAAGCAGAAGTTTCTGTGACCATTAGAACCCTTGTAATTCGATTTCAAAAAATGGGCATTTTTCATCGGTTTTATTTTTTTGTGCAAAAACTTCTGAACCGATTTTGATCACCAAAAAACTCATTTTTTTTCGCTTTTTTCAAGCGCTACAACGTGTTATTTTTTGTTTTACGAAAAAAGTTATTTTTTGTCCCTTAATCCCAAAAAAAACGAGTTTCGGCGCTTTTTTTCGATTTTTTTACTAAGGTTCCGATTTTATCCAAAACATACACAATCCATTTCTACTATTTTTTACCTAATTATCGCGCCGAGAAACCTTATTCAGGACTCTTTTCAAAAAAATAAACTATCTAGCCTGGACTATAAATGAATGGAACTACAGAAAGACATTATTTTTTTTACAGTATTTTTTGTCAGGATAATAATCCTGATATAAGAAAGAAGAATAGAAATAAACTGTTAGACTTATACAATTGGTCTCAGGTGCCTCTTTTGCATGCTGCCGACAATAATGACAGTAAGCAACAGTTTGAAATATGCGATCCGCCTGTAGCTTCCAGAATCGCCCAAAATCAATTTTCGTCTGCGACCCGGCAGACGCAGGCACATCTGCATCAATAGTTCCCGGGGTGCGTTCGGATCAAACGTCGGCGATGCGCAAGCGCCATGCTTGTTTTCCGTATTTTGTAAATTTATGTTGGTTTATTGCCGGCAAGTAACTGTTATTGTGTCGGCTTTTCTGAAATATTCTTAAATTCAAACCCCACATTTCGAAAATGCAGAACGTAATAACAATTCACACACACAATTTAATTTTGGACGACCAGGGAAACCTAATCTTAGATGAGGATAAAGAAACTGTGATGTCTAAAATAAGGGGTAAGCGTGAAACTTATTTCTAATTTTGAATATTAGCTTTTTTCATTTTTTAAATGTGACCAACAACGGCAAATATTTGAATCGATCTAAGATGACATCGGAAAAGGATTTCATGCCAGAGACGGCTTTAGCATTATGCATCATATTTTAAGAGGAATGCATCTAATGGTAATACGAACTAGTAACTAGTATCTAATAATAAATTATAGTTTGTGACAAGGTTTATATTCAATATACGGGGTACAAAGTATGTATAATCACAACCGTTGAGCGATTGGTTTCGGATATATACTATGTGTACATCAGACATCGGCCGGTTGTGACAAGGACAAATTCTACACTTCTTGTAGGTGGTGCGAGGGCCGGTCTCATTCCCTCACTACCTTCTTGCATAAATGCTTCTTCTCAGAAGTAATTGCGTAGTTGCTTCTTAGCTGTCGAGTCGCTTCTATTCAGTGGCCGCCGGTGGAATTAGACATCCACGTATTTTCGTAAGGAGGCATGGGACCCACACCATAATTTAGGGGGTGATTACTAAACCTAAGTAGAAGGCTATAATGGCAAAAAGTCTTCAGGGAAAACTTCGAAATTTTTTTTCCAAAAATGGTTGCCTCCGGGCAGATCTTGGACACGGCTTGCAAAATATTTGCGAAATGTTTTATTTATTTTTTTTCATAATCACCGAGTGGATACAAAGTGTTTTTATACTTGTGATTCTCTTGATATTTTGAGATCTGTAAAAGTTATGGTAATTTGAATTTTTATTTCATCTCAACATTTCATCTGTGAAATTTTACAATAGTTACTATCTATCTACTAGATACAATAGTATATTTACGCAAAATAAGAATTTTGCAAAAATCACCAGTATATAAAAATTGTATTTATAAAAATTGTATTTACTCGGTGAAATTGTATTTCGCAAATATTTTGCAAGTCGTTTCCAAGATCTGCTCAAAAGCAGCCACTTTTGGAAAATGTCGAAGTTTTCCCTGAAGATTGTTTGCCATTATAGCCTTCTACTTAGGTCTATTAACCACCTCCTAAAATATTGTGTAGGTTCTATGCCTCCTTACGGAAATTATTGCATGTCAAATTTTACCGGCCGTCACTGCTTCTATTTGTCCTTTTTGCATAACAGGTTGATGGTTTGTTGTATATATACTGTATGTACGTATAAAGAAATAATAAAGTATAAGTAAAACACGGTCTCAGTACTTTTTATTTGGAACAAAATTTATTTGCGTTTATTATTATATTATTCTGATATACACAGCATTATAGTAACGAGCCATGCAAAAAAAATCGTCAATGTTGGCCGAGCAAAAAAGACGTATTTCTATTTTCAAACTTAAATTTAGAACTTAATTTACTCAATTACATAATATCAAAGATGTTACATTATGTGACATCCATTATTTATTTTACAATTACAGCCACTTGTATCATACACTTGTCAAAAGTTTGACAGCAACAAAGTTTCGCTTCGAGCTTCGACATAAGCGGTATTTCCATCTCTCTCGTTTGTAGCCAGATTTGATGACGTTTTTTTGGATAGTTCGTTACAATCCTTTTTGGAGACCTGAATTCTGGATATTTCGTGACAATTTTTGTGTTCGTAAGTTCTTGGAAACTAAGTAGTATCCACAAATACTACAGTGCTACACCTACGAAACATCGATCCTTTGCTATGCAGGGTGAAATTTTTAAATTTGCCCAAAATACAGTGAAAAATGCAACACTAATTTTAAACCCTTACAAATCTAAAATTTAATAAAACAACACCACATTTACCCATACGTGACAAGGTCGCCTATGTAAATAAAGATGAACTCCATTTTTCCTATATCTTCGTGAATACTGATTACCCTGATTAATCTTCGGGGGCTTCAAATTGTATGGATTAACGACTCGATTGGCCACTTACTGAGTCAAAAGTGGGCCAGTTGAAATCGATGTGTTGAATTTCATATTTTTTTTTGAGATATTTAAGGTTTATATTTCAAAATTAATATCCTAAAATGTTTTTGCAGTTTTTTTTATTTCGCAAAAGTTATAAACAAATTACTTTTTAGGTAGGGTTTTTGGAAAATGCGATTATTCAGCGGGCATTTTATAAAACTACGAAATTTTAATGGCAGATACAATAATAATAGGAGAATACGACAGTATATTCACTTTATAAAAAACAATATTTATTTATAAAACATTGATTTTTTAATAAACAAAGGTAAATTAAACAATGCTCTCGGCTAGGTAGGATGATTTTTTTAAGGTTTTATTCCTTTATCCTTAAGCTAACGATCCCCGCAAAAAAAATTTTTTAATCTTCAGAAAAAACAAAAGTTATGAATTTTTTTACCGTAGCCGCATAGGCGCCGCCGCCGCCGCCGCGCCCGTTGCGAACTGCTCCTCCGCGCCTCGCCCCTTCACGCCTCGCTAGCAAACACATATACAATAAATAATAAAAAGTTTAGATATTTTATTTTATTTTATTTCGTTTTAACAATAAAGTCGGTAAATTATTTACATATTTTTAGTACGACAACTTTGGAATGATCGTAAAAAAATCTTACATTCTAAATGTTTTATATCGAACGGTTTGAAACGATGATATTGTCGGATTCCTTTTATGGTTTTAGCATTTGAAAAACGTGATTCTAAGTGTTTTTGTGTTTTTCGTATGCATCCGATGAACAACATTCAAACTCAATTTTTTTGAGATATTCACTAGCCCATTCATCGCGAAAACTGCATAGTTTTCTCAATGTTACTATAGTTTTATTTTGCAAACTTGCGCGGTAAGCGCTTCTTTTTACACACCCACCATTAAATTTGCTGAATTTGTTATACCACGAAGAAGACTTTGGTATTAAAGCTGAGTGGAACTTTTTTGCTACTGCTCATGGCAAAGGAGCTTGCGACGGCATTGGTGGGTGTGTAAAAAGAAGATTTTTGTTTATAACTTTTGCAAAATAAAAAATTTTGCAAAAACATTTTAGGATATTAATTTTGAAATATAAACCTTCAATATCCCTAAAAAAGAAATATAAAATTCAACTCATCGATTTTAAGTGGCCCACTTCAGGAATTTTGACTCACTGGGAGACGTCCCATATGTGAAATGTGAATGCAACTCCGCTATTGATACCGCTATTTTTAAACAGATGCACTAGTGAGTGCAATGTGTTTATATGCGTGTTTTATTTGTGGCACTTCAGGATTGCTCTTCAAGCAGACTCAAACAAATTGCATCGTGGATATTTTTGAATCAATTCTAATTTAGCTAAATATGCGATGCTTCACAACGAATTCGAATAACAAATGTCACAATGTTTTGTTGAAAGGGGTAAAGAAAATAAATAAAGCGTTTTTTTCTCGATTGTTTTTAATGGAAGGAAAAGTAAGAGGATACTATTCAAGGATGTTATTTGTTATGTTTTCAAGTATTCACAGAAAAAAAATTATTCAAAAATAATATACTCCGAGATCCAAATAATGTACTCCGAGATCCACAGCGTAGAGGATTGTCGTCTGGTTCAGTTTGATCTGGATAGGTTTTATAACTACTGCAATAAAAATAAACTATTTGTAAACTTACAAAAATGTTTTTGCATATATATTTTATAAAATAATAACCCAATTTCATATAATTACAAAATTGATAACGCCTCCTTAAACAGAGTTCAACAAATTAAAGATCTAGGAGTAATTTTTGATTGTAATATGAGTTTTAATTTTCATATTAATTATGTTTTAAACAAACGTAGTAAAATGTTAGGTTTCATGATGAGAATTTGTAAAATATTTCAATCTGATAAGTCAATCAAATCTGTTTATTTTGCCTATGTTTACAGTTCTCTAAATTTTGCTTCAGTTATTTGGAATCCGCATTACATAGTTCACAAAATGAGGGTAGAAAGATTGCAAAACAATTTTTTACATTTTTTGAACTTTATAAAGTCAATGGCACATACGAAATTCTGATCTTATCAGCAGCAAGAAATAATTTTGATATTACACTCAACATTCACATATCCGAACTCCATATTTCCGAACTCACGATATTTCCAAACTTTTTCTCACGATATTTCCGAACTTGTACTTCCACACAACCGAACTTGTCGCTGTCAAATGTCGAATGTCGCTGTCGAATGACCAATAAGCCAGAAGAACCCTTTGCGCATGCGCCAGCACCGGTTATCCCGAGGTAACCAAAGTTCGGAAATGTGGAAGTTTGCGGAACGGAAAAGTTCGGATATGTGGATGTTGAGTGTATATCATTAGAATCTCGAAGAATTCAGTCAGGGCTTTTAATTTTGTATAAATTACTTAATAATCTAATAGATTGTGCAGATTTGCTTTCTCTTATTAGTTTTCATATTCCTTCTCGTACAGTTAGATATAATAACATTTTTAGTGAATCCTTTCATAGTACAAACTTGGGAATGAACTCTCCAATTGCTAGAATAACTCGTAATTATAATGATTGGTGCTCGGATATTGACATTTTTTTGCAGTAATCTCTTATCCTTTAAGAGATATAATAGACTACATATTATATAATTATTATTATTTAAGATTTTTTTTAGTTGTTTCCATTACTTACTTACATATTTATAATAAGGCATTAGTGGATGCTTCTTTGAATCTTGTATTCGTTTGCATTCCATGTAAAAATTGGTAAATAAATAAATAAATAAATAAATAAATACAAAACGGCGACGCTGCAGCAGCCATCCCGACGAGACAAGTTTAAGTATAACTCCAGTATAACTGCCGCAAATTTGAATCTAGAACAAAATTAAGATTCCCTCTTAATCTACATGAGTATAGTTAGAGAAGTGCATAGGGGATTTTGAAAACATTGATTTTTTGTGTGATTGGCGAGCATTTGAAGTAGACAATTCAATTTTCGACAAAAAAACGGCAATCTCTTGTTAATAAACAATGTTAGAATTAACTTATCACCTAATCGAGAATCCCGTATACGTGCTTCTCTTCGGAATGTTATTTTAAAGATATGGTCAAAAATTGGAGTGGATAGAATGAAAATTGTTGGACTTATGCTGCTTGCCGTTTTCAAAAAAGTGCGTTTCGAGAAAAACGCGTTTAAAGTATTGAGATGTGTATTATGCGTTAAAAAGTTTTAGCATCAATCTGCTATCCCTGCACCGTAAAGCTGCCCTTCCTTGCTCGAATATTCGTCCTCCATTTTTTTCTCTGGACGATTTTATACTGGTGCGCGCCTCTTTTGCCGCGTTGTCAATGGCTCAACGTGTTTTATCCCCACAGCATGGGCTTCGAGGCAAAAATTGTAAGCTTGGAGGCCAATGTCCATCTCCAAAACTTTCATTATTCGCAAGATGTTGGTAAAACCTTTTTCCCGTTCATCTAGAAGGTTCAAGGGATTTTTTTAAGCCAATAAAAAAAATTAATTTTTGTAAAATTCTACAGTGGTGTTACCCCTAACTTTTCTAACTTTTGATGATCGCATTTTTATTGATAGTAATAGGATCTCAAAAGATATATAAGTAAAAATGTTAGAGATACGTAAAAGTGGCATAATAAACCAAAAGTAGGATTTAGCTTTATGGTTAATATCATTAGTTAATACATATGTGAATCATGCTTAGAATGGGTTTTCCTCCAAATTGCCTGTTTTCTTAACTTCAGCAACTTGAAGTTTCTCTTGAAAATCCCGCAAAAGTTATGTTTATTGGTACTGTCCACCATTGAGGATTTATGTAATTTTCGATGAGTTTTATAAATTGCATCACTAAGAAAATAACAGAAAGATTACTTGATCTTATTGTGTGGCCAAGTGTTCCAAGAAACCCAAATTCATTAAATACTAACGTATTTTAATACCACTTGTTTCATCTCGACACATAAACGTGCTCTACTTCAAATGTTTCCATCAATAACAATTTTATTATTTCAAGCACAATCTGAAACCTTTACGAACACGTGTATTCAATAAAGTTCAATTGACTTCATTCTTCTTCGAAGTAAAGTTAGTTCTTATTTAATTTCGCAAAAAAAGGAATAGAAAAACAAACTCGTTACTCATAATTCATAATATGGATACCATTAGTAATAGATATGTTTATGATTTATAGTTAGTTATTTTATTTTACCTACATATTTCTCCATCCATGTATTGATTCCACGTATAGTATAGGCAACAATTTTAATAAGTATTGTTATTGCTTACAATGTCCTAAAATGTGCTCAACTTTCAACTTTCAAATTGGTCTAACTGGTTAGTGGTGTGACTGTATGTTAATCTTTTTTTTGTGTACGCGATAACTCGAGAATACCTTAAGATGTCTTAAGATGAAGAAGGCTAATGTTTAATAACGAAATCTGTCACTAATTATACTCTGAACTTGATCCAGTCAAGGGGCTGGGGTTAACTTGAGACAATAGAGATTATTTGCCTCTAGGAATTCCCAACTGGTTCAATTTATCTTCAAGTTTGGCAAGCGTATGTGCCATTAAAAAATTTAAATGACTAAATCAAAATTTATTAACTACATTTCTTAATTTGTGACATAATGACATAATGTATTAATTTGCCTCCAATTTTTTTTTATTAGACATTAAACCCATACATATCACATTCTGACAAAAAGATATTGACTAACGTAATATAGATTTCTTCCGTATATGACCTGTGACGTATGACCAAAATGACGCTGTACATTTTGTTAAAAATAGCAGTAGAGCGATAATGAAATTACTTATTTGGTAATCTTCTAACTTAAAAAATAAATAAAGGTGTATGTGCGTAATCCTTAGTGTGACAATTCGGTGGAACAGTGCCAGCCACTGACTCATAAACTCAGGAATACCACAGATCATTTGTAAACTTGTAATTTGGTTTTCTTCTGAGAACAGTAAGCGGTGTGCCAAAGAGGTCAAAGCAATGCCTTAACTAAGGGATGTTTCCTCTTTGATGCTAAGTCCACTTATCACCAAAGCACCAAAAATAGAAAGGATAATTCTATTAGGTACTATATATATTATACATATATATTTTTTCCTCGTCTCAATGCATTAGAACCCTTTGCTGTTTTTTTGTTCTCAATTTCGAACTTTTTTTTACTTGCTAGTACCAAAATAGTCCACCTATATAAGTAATGTGCACTTTTTTTAGTTTAAATAACATGCACGTTAGTACATATGTATTTGCCTAATTATAAAATTCCAAATTATGGATTGCTTTTAACGGTTATCATAGCGTTTATATCATCATTTGCCACGCAAATTTTTTTAATTCAAATCGTTTAATTCTAGAAGCAAAAAAACAAATCAACGCTGTCATTATATAGTCCATGTGAGGTGTTATTTTTTTTATATTCTATGTACTTTCTAGAAAACAAAAGCATTTGTTTACGGGTATTTTTATTACTTAAAATTACTTCTTACAATTAGTAAACCTGGAATAACATTAAAATAATTGTTTGTATTTTGAACTTGCTTCCTCTTTTGAAAAAAAATCATTTTTTACTCGTACTAGTATTATTACTGAATAATATATATAATAAATGAGGGTTTATAGAACCTCCCTAATATCTACATTAACTACTTAAGAGAGTAGTTCCTTTAATAAAGGTTCTTCGAATATTTAATTTCAAAATATTTTTCATCAATTTAATTGTGTTTAGTTCATATTGGATAAAACCAAATTTTAAAACGATATTGAAACTAAAGACAGTAAATGACAATTTTCCATGATAACGAGTTTTACAACATATGGTATAAAATGTAGAAAAGTAGTTGAGCGTCTTTTTCTCTTTTTTTTTATGTAGTTTGAGTTAATATGTATTAATTTGTAACAATGTTGCTAGAATGAATGACGTATTTGTTGTTATGTTCTTCCGTTAGATGGTGTCCGACAAAGAAAATGAATGGTCAGTTATCATTTTCCTCCATTGCAGTTGTTTTTGCAATTTTATAACAATAAATACGTTGTAAACCCAATTTATTATATTGATTTTAGACCCTATATAGCAACAGTCTAATAAAAGTGTCATAGATTTACAGGTAATCAGAATTGTTCGGGTGTTCTTTCCTCCACCATATACTCAGGGTCTGCCAAGTCACAGCTTGGTTAGTGGCAATTTTGTTTCTCTTGAACTGTGTAAGGTGGTTGATTTGAGTAAACAGTCCTTATTCACAATATCATTTTTATTGTTTTATCTCACTAATGTGCTATTCCGCGGTGACGGGTGTTACATTTGTACGCATTCTAACTGTTATAATTCCTAAATTAGAACAAAATTGTCTGCGTTTTGAGTATAATTCACTTCATTTCAATGATATTTCAATTAAAACAAAAAACGTATTAGGAATTACTCAGGCGTTTAAATGCAATAATAGATTTAAGCCCTGTGACGGGTGTTACTTGTACTTTTGCAAAATATGCTACCTTGTTGGCTAAACATCAGAGTTTAGCTAAATTATAAGTTTTTGCAACAAAACGAATAGCTAAGAAGGGAGATAAATGATCTTCATTTCTGATAATTGTAAGAGATTTGTGGATATATTGTTTTTTACATTTTTTTTTGCATGCAAAACTTTTGACGGGTGAAACGAGTGCAAATAAAACAAAAGCTTAGTACACTCTGAGGCTTTATTTATCAATATAGACTATTAAAACTAGTATTATAAGATTTTAGATATTTTCTGTTCTGTAATTTTTATTGTTTTTTCCCCCGGTTACAATTTTCTCAATAAAATTAGTTGTACTTACCTGATTAATTTAAATTTTTTTCACGACAAATAATAACAATTGACGGTAGCCAGAGTAAACGAAAATGGCGGTTTGTCAATGTGATTTACGTCAAAAACAGTGTTGCCACTTTAATGTTTTTTTCTCTATACTACACTACCTAATTGAAACCATCTGAGTTTGAAGAAAATATTACGAAAATCGGCGAATATATTGATGAATTTCTTTTGAATTATGGAAATTGAGAATATAATACCTGTTAATTTTCTATTTTAACATATATATTCGAAAATTATTTTTTTTGCTCCTTGGTATCGATTACCGCGGAATGGGCCTAATGCTTACCACATGCATAACTTAAAATTACAAATGTAAGATTCAACGTTATGAGTGCGAGTATGATGCGAAGCTTCTTTTTGACACTTCGAACGATACTACTCATGTTTTTTTTTTTGTTTTTGTTTTGTTACCATGTGTTACAGCGCGCGCGTGGCGGCTTGACCTTAAAGTCGGTTTTTCGGCAACGAGAATAGAGATGGGATTATTTTTTTACTATAGTTGAGCGAAACAAGAATATAGCTTCTAAAATCTGAATATTAACTAATCCTTAACAAATTTTATTAGCGAATTAGGTGTTAGGATCAAAACAAACACGATAGTTTCTGCTGGTATTGTAATGTGCAGTCGGTAGCTTAAAAAAAGGTGACGTCACAATGACGCAGACAGAAATTTGTCAAAGTTGATTAAAATTATTGTGAAGAAAATTAATGACATTAATATTTTCAATGACTTACAACTCATTTTATTATTCTAGAAAAAAAAAACACTGTACGTATACCACTTCGTCTTGGTACAGAATCAGATAGGTGCGGAGTATATCAGCTAACGATTTTTTTTTTGCGGCTTATGTAGGATACAAACGATGTAATCACTGTCCGCTAATAATTACTTGTATGAAAACGTGACTATAATCTATTTTTTACCAGCAGGGGGATATGTTGCCAAGTTCAAATACACTCTGGGCACTCGTGATCTTTGGTATGGAGAAATATGCATACTTATACGTACATGCGTTTTTGTCGATTGTCTGGTTAAATTAAATTAATCGAAAATGCTCTTCCCCCAATGTTTTCTTCAAATTCTATATATCCAAACATTACATGAGTAAGTAATCAGATTGTGAATGCATATTAATATTTTTGTATGTAAAAAAAGCTTTAAAGATTAAAAAAAAACACGAATCACTACACTTTTCAAACCCCTTTCCCCAGATGGGGTTCTTAAGAGTCTGACGAAGGCAACAGATATACATATTTTTTTAGGTGATAAATTCTTCCATTCTATCGAAAACTTGAGGAAATTTTTCTGTGTAGAAACCAAAATTACAACGAACTGATTCGGCTGATACTTCGAGAAAATGCATACCAATTAAAAAATGAAAATATCAACAGTGTAAATTTTCACATTTATTTCGTCAACATGAACATTTGCGAAAACGTGGCGAAACGATCTTCATTTGAAGCTTTTTCAAACAGTGAAGTACTAGTACGATGTAGAACTACGACCAATTTTTATGTACAATCCGAAATTTGCTTGTATACTATCCGGAACATTTGGCCTAACCCTAGCAGATAAAATGAAAGAAATATGTAAATATCATCATTATGCACTGTAATCACTGAAAACTAATATACATACATCTAAAATAAATTTGACAAAGGAACTGAATTAATTTTGAACGTTTTGAATTAGTTTTGACCATTTATCAAAGCTTAACAAAATGGTTATCAAAGTTTTTTGTTTTTAATCTCTAAGTTTCCAGTTTACGTAAAATTTTAAATATATTGTTGAACGTGTGATTTTCTTCTAATGGATTGGTTGCTTGTGTGGAATCCGTTTTCTTCTTATTGTAGCTTCTTTTGTGTTCAGCTAGTCTTGTGCTAAACATTCTTCCTGTCTGCCCTATATGCCAGAAATACACAAGTCTACCCTAAATACAGCTTGTGTTTACAAACTATCTTGTGTACTTCCTCATATATTTATCCTTTACTTCCTCATATATACTTCCTCATATATTTATAGATAATGAATTTATAGAGATGAATAAATTACTTTTCAAAAGAAATTTTCTGAAATTTTCAAAAACAAAAAAAGTTAAATACGTAGATGTCTGTATTGAAAGCTTTCCAAAAATATATATTGCATGTAGTATATGTTATGCACTTCTGATAATAGTTTTTTACCTAAACAGTAATTTACGTTGTCAACTTCTAGTTTTTAACTTCTTTTTTTACAACATTATTAATAAAAAATCGCAAAGCAATACATGAAGCCGATCCGAATAAAAAAACATCCATCTCTCATACAGGACATCTGTAAATTTGTTATTTTTTCTGACATTTGTCATCATGTTTTACATTTTTTCATCTTACGGACGTTATCTCAAGGCTACGTCGAATACTTATTAATTGAAAACACTTTATGGTAATTGAAAAATAGCTACTTACGTTTTTTGTTTTATCTAAAAAATCCATTAGATACAGAAATAACTCTGAACATAGAGTATTTTTTTATTTATTATAAATTACTTTTAAAAGGGTCGGTATATCTAAAGCACAATATCACTGATATGATTTAATTTCACATTAACATTCCTTAACATTCTTATGAGATAATTAGTGTTATTTTCACACTTATGGACATACTATTTTACAGTTAAATCGAAACTCAATAGTCATAATTTTAGGAAGATATGTATGTAATATTAATCTAATAACATATTCCTCCTTTTTAAATACACTTAATAAAAAGGGGTAAACATTAATACACACAGAATTTCTTGAAAAGTTTTAACAGATTCTTACGTTAGTAGCAATTGTCATAAGTTATAACTATTTTTTCCAAGAAATGGATAATTTATTTGCATTAAGAAAACACTTACATCATCGTTTGTACATGCCTATGCACCCATTATTATAATTTCCTATAAACAATTAGTTACTACTAGATGGTCACATGAAAAAATTCTATTCAATATACTTCATGTACATATGATCTGGTAAATGTTAGTAGGTGATATTTGAGTTTCTGAATATTTACCAGTCATTTATAAAAGTGACTATTGGACCTAAATCAGCAAGTAAAAACGAAACTTTTTATTTTTTTTCTTGCGATTAATTTTAATTCTGTATTATGTAAGGAAAGTAAAAATTATATTTCATACTAATATTTAGTTTATAAAATTGTATATCATATTATAAAAAAAAATATTTTATTGAAGTGTAACTGTAACGAATACATTTACAATATTGGAGCATCCTGTTTATATTTAAATTAATAAAGGGCATTACTCTACTTGGTGCATACAGGAAATTAAATTTGTAGTTGTACATGTGCAGATGCATTACCTAAATCTAAATTCTGTTATTGGTTAGTACTAATTGATATTGGCATAAATCAATACTTTCTTAACCTACTGATTTGCGATGATGACAATTCTTGAACACATTTTTTTGAAAATATATTTTAAAAACCCATAGGAATTTGAATTTTAAAAAACACTCCAATAAATATAAATCTGCAAACTCGTCAGTAAAGAGCTAGAGGAAATTAAAAAAAAAAAAAAAAAAAACCCTAGTTTTTATTTACTCTAGTTATAACTAAAAAGAAACTAATTCTATTTAAAAATATCATACATATACGATGTTGTTCAGTGAAAGATCTTCAGTCTTATGTTTGAGAGTGCTGCTGATTCTTATGCTGTCCAAATTTAACTCATTTTCACAACATAACATTTTCTAAATTTTGCAAATCACTCTAGAAAAGTAACATTATTTTATGGATGTTTAATCATGATAGTGGGCACAATGAGATATGAGAGGTCTATGCAAATTATATCTGCCTAATTTGACTATAAGATACGATTATGAGATATATAGGCAAATACTATTGTGTACGATTATTTTTCCAAATGTGACTCCTCTAATTTTCAAAATGTAGAAATTCTGAATATCAATTTTTCAGTGTTTTCTTTTTTTTTACTTCTATGAAAAAGAGGAACATAATTTTTTTTTTTCGAAATCAAGATTTTTTATACTTTTCCATACCCTTTCTTTTACTTTATATACTTTTCTATATTATTCACAAGCTGCATTTCGGAATATATACTTTTCCACATAATTAGTAGGTTTTGGTTACTTCAGAAAAAATCCAATGGCATGGTCTCTCACATTTTTTTTTATTAATTTCTCTAGCTCTGGACTGAAGAGTTTTAAGTTTTTTTATGAAATACGAGTATTTACATATGCGAGTATTATTCGTGTAAAGTTCTTAAAGTTCCCAAAACCTATATGAGATTGGCTTGGCTTTCGAGTATCCGTACAATTATTTAATTTTGTTATTCACAGTATTGGCTTTCTACCTCGTTATCTCTTTTAGGAAAAAATATTATAATTTTTTTTATATAATTATTTATTAACCAACGGCCTTGTTTTTTTCTAAGCTTTCTCTAATTTATTGATTGGTTCACCAAATTTAGCCAAAGCTATCCTAAGTCCTCGACCCAGAATCGATATCCCAACATTCAAAACCTTGAAAAAACCTGTGGAGGAAATTCCTGCATTAAGGTGATTACTAGTGAAAATACACCACTGGATATTATTTATCCAATGAAATGTCTGTTTTGTAATGTTGACAACCCATGTATTTTTTCAAACATTTTCTTCTGTAGTTCTCTGAAGAGAATTATAGTGGACTTTGTTTGACATAGCCTAAACGTTAAATTTAACATTTACAGAGTGATAATAGAAATAAACCGACATAGAGATATAACACAACCTACAACCTGCCTATGTTATACCTATGTATTACTTAAAAATGACTGAATTCTAACAAGAAAATAGTATATTTTCTTATGTTATATAATAATATATGAACGTTATATCGAACTACAGAATCTAAAAGTTGATAAGACGACAGAATACGCAATAAACGTCACGTACTACAAAACTTTTCTGTTTGCATAAACTCCATAATTTTATTTCATACCTACTATATTCTATATTCTACAGTGAGAGTCAAAATGTTTTGTCCAGTTTTAAAAACCCATAAAAAACTAAATAATTTTCAGTCGCAAAAATTAATAATAATTGAAAGTTGAGGTTTTGGAGGTATATTGATAGTTGCCAAAATGGAACTTTGGAATAAACAGCAACACATATTTTCTGTTGAAAATGTGATAAAATTTGGATCCATAGTTGTAACTCAACAATTTCATCGTCGATTATTTCATCGTGATGCTCCAGCTCGTAGTGTAATTTCATATTGGTTGCGTAAATGGCAGACTAATAATAAACGGCAAAAGTGACTGTTTGGTGTGCTGTATTATCATCAAGGATCATAATTTATCTGAGAAAAAATATGAAACAGTAACAGCCGATTCTGAACGACTCTTTGAAAACAAGTCTGAAGACAGTTTTATTGTTTAATGGAAATGAACAACCATCTGTCATAACCGTCGTTAAAGAATGGCCGTTACGTGAAATGAACCGTTAGTAGAGCAGCAGAAAATGAATTAACTCCTCTGCACATAAAACTGGGGCTTATACAGAATTTTGTTAAAGCCTTAAATACAGAAGGAAATTCTTTTTTTTTATTTGAGACGGATATTCGCTCTATAAGTGAGGTAAAGCTTAAAAAAGGAATCTTCGTTGGGCCGCAAATACCAGAACTTATTAAAGGAAAATTTTGAAACTACACTTTTGAGAAAAGAAAATAGGGCGTGGCTTGCCTTCAAAAGTGTATGTATGTAGCAACTTCCTAGGTAACAAGAAATCGAAGACCTACAAAGATCTAGTTGAGAAACTTATTCAATCTTACAAGACGTTAGGTTGTAACGTCACTTAAACTGCATTTTCGTCATTCCCATTTGCAGTTCTTCCCTGACAATTTAGGTGCAGTTTCAGACGAACACAGCGAAAGATTTCACTAACAAATTGCTCAAATGGAGAAGCGGTATAGTGGAAAATGGACCCCAAACATATTAGCGGACGACTGTTGGGCCCTCAAACATGAAACCGATTCCGGCGATTACAAACGAAAAAAGACAACGAAATGAGTTATTGATTGTATTATACTTTTTTCGATACAAAATGAAGTATTTTGTAAAAAAAGTTATTGTGTCTTTTTAATCTTTGAAAATTCACTAGATTGCTTATGGTTTGGGTTTCTCATATTTTATATTCTTCTTCCCTTCTCTAAAACCTTGTGGGTGATAGGTAAAAATCGAGCTCATATTTGAATTCAGCACATTACAGTAAACGCAAAAAAAAACCCCAAAAAAATATCGGGGAGCGACAAAATATTTTAAAATGCAAAACAGTGTAGGTAATTAACGAAGTAGTTAATTTTCAAAATATTCGAAATCTCGAAAAAAATATTCGGTCATAATATCATTATTCAAGCACTGGGGAGATTGATTACTACCTTATACTAGGTAGTAGTTATTGCCAAAAATAGAATTGGAACTGTGATACCCGTCAACTTTGTTACTTACTCACCAACACAGGTACCTAATTAGGTTCTTGGAGTTAGTTACTAGGTAATGGAAATGCTTCAAATTCTAACAGTTACAATAAAAATTACGGTGTTAATCGCGATGTATAATATTTCTTGTTATCATAGACAGTGTCAGAATAATTTTCTTAATGACGGCTATTGAAGTTCTAGCTGTGAATTGCAACGAAGTCAAATTTGAACCAAGCCCGCCAATTCCCAGTAACCCAATGCCACGGAACACGCGGCTGCAAGGTGGACTCGTTCATTGATTCGCGGGGAGAGTGCGCATAACGAAAGCGTAAACGTTATCATTTGCGTACATTTCGTAGCCGTGGTGGTGGTAGCAAATTGGTTCGCTATCGGCAGTGTCGCTTTATCAGTTTTGTACATAAAGTCGCAACATATATAAGTTAAAAAAAATATCAAGATGAGATAGTGTCAGTGGGTGTAGACAGTGAGAGAATTAAATAAGTAACTGAACGGTACATGCTGAGAAGAGAATCGATAATTGAATGTTCGATTATGAAATTATTTTCGAAGCTATATAATTTATATACGCTCGTTTTGGCAAGAACAAGGAAAAAGCTTAAATAATCGTCGATATATTTTTTTGCATCGTTGATATTGCACTTCAATTTCCCAGTGATTGTTGACACCTCCAAGTACAACCAAAGTAATTTATTTGATATATTGTAAATATTTTTTTAGTATTTTTGATTATTTAACATTCTATTTAAATATGAAACAAAGTTTCGTATAGTTAACGGATTAGTTGCGTTTAAAATTTAGTATCTAAATAATTATATCGATATACTTAACACAAAAAATGAACGGGAACGTAACCAACGGGAATAATTACCCCAACACGAGGTACGTCACAGTATTTGATCAAGAAAATGGTGATATTAGAGAAGGTCGTTTCAAGAAAAGGCGTAAAGGTATGTATTTTTCTTTTTTATAATTGTTATAATTTACCATTGTCCCATGTTTGCCTATAAAATTTGACAACTCCAACGAAATCGATTCACTGGACAGCCCTCAATTTAGAACACGTGTTACCCGAGCATGGACATGAACCATGCCGGTAGATAGAGGTTAGAATATCTATGGCGGTTAAATGCTGAATGTTGGGTGTACGCTTTTAAATAATGAAATATAAATAGTACAGAACGCGGTCCCAGTTTACATTTTTTTATTGTTATTGAATACTACCTTTAAACGTTTACGTTCTAAATATGTAGGTATTAAACATTTAGATTTTTTTTCGCTGCCTAGGTACCAGGTACCTACGTAGTAATTATAATTGTACATTGTACTTAATTATCAGGACAAAGTGATACAGATTTACCGATAAGAAAAATGTTAACGCAGATGTGTTGAGAAATCAACACCGTTTTTGTAGCAACAGAATAACAGCGATGACTCACATATTGTAGAATAAGTGGATAGATGTTTTTTGCCTTTACGGTTCGTTAAGAAAAACCGCAGTTACAAAAAAACACGAGTCTGTCACGTGCGCGACTTTTAGTCGTAAACTTTGATTATCCGTTGTAAAACTGAAACAATAAAGTTTTCGCGGCGTTGTAAAGAAATTTAAGTCGCAATTAAATTCTCGATTAGATACCTAATTATTAATTAACAAATTGCAAAATGAATATACCTACCTACTTTTGTACGTACCCAACGCAAGTAGGATTCAGTTTATTCCATAAAATCCTTTTAATTACTTTTAATTGAAAATGACTGGGATTAACTGCTTTTTAGGTTCCTATTTTATAATCAGATCTTTTATAGAGCATTAATGCTGTATTTGGGCTAACTATTGGTAATTAGACTAATTACACGGTTGCGGTTGAATTACAATTATTACGAAAGTTGTAGAAAGATAGATAGAATATTTTTGAATTTTCGAATAGAGATGGATGACTATGATAATATAGGTAATTACTATTACTTAGGTACTTATTTATTTACTTTATTCTTATTTACGCATCTTATTAGTTCTTGCGTGCTAATTGCTTAATTTTATAGATGGTAAAATAAATATCTATATGCTCTTATGAGTAGGAGGTACCTAGGTACATGCGTAAGATATATGTCCTTCTAATTTTAATTGAAAATGATAAATACGCCTGGGGAACAACAAAAGCGGTGCAACTTTATGATTCCATGGGCGTGCATATATCTTTTATAAATTCGAAAATTGTGAAATAATGTTTTTCATTCAAATCAATATAGGAGATTAAAATTAGCCTGCATACAAAACTCTTAATACTTGTAATATAATTTGCTGTCAATAATGCTCATTTAGCCAGACAATCTCAAAAAATTGTCTGTGTTAATAAACCTAGCTGAAATACAGGTCACTGGCGCCTTAAACACGTAGAATTTCTAAAGTCGTAAATCATTTTAACGACGTCGTAAAAATTTTATGGCACAGTGGACCGAATAAGTATTTGGATGTATTACATATAAAGCAATCCTATAGTACATATAATGGTCGGCATTTGCTGGTGCATTCGCGGCTGCCGGCAGCTCAGGCGTTGCCAGCTCTTCAAAATTTTCTTAAGTATAGTAATATACATAAAGTTGTTTTAATTTATAATTTAAAAAATTTAATTTAAATTTTTTCCAGCAATTTTAAACGCTTTATTTTAATGCTAACTAATAAATTTATATCTGTATTTTTTATAAATATTTCCAAACTAACTTTCTAACAACGTCACAGTTTACTGAAGTATGAAGTATACTTGTATAGTGAGCTTAGCAATTTTAGAAAATATATCTGACAACCTTGCTTTTTTCTACCTATTTTCAATTTAGAATGGAAATAGAATACATATGTACATATAATAATATAATAATAATTTACATGTATGTATGCACGTACAGTGGCAGTGGCTCAGTGGCTCAAGTGAAAATGATATACCAGACTACACAAAAAAAATCGTTGGCGTTTTAAGTTCATATACATTTTAACTAATAGTAATAAATTATAAAGTCGATTGATCCAAGGAAATAATTTTATGTTGGATCATAAGCGAGCTACATATAAAATAAAAGAGATGAATCGCTCTATGCCACAGGTCAAAGTAAAAATGATACACCCTCTGTCTGCAGCAAATGCGCGCGAGTGATTGAGTATCATCAAAACAGATAATCAATTACAAAAATAGCTGAAATAGTGCAGGGCAGTCAATCAAGCGTACAACACATTGTAGGGACATATGAAAAAGAAAACAGAATTTTTAGCAAAGTTAGAAAATTCCCCCGAAAGATTTTTGCAGCGAATTGAGCGAATGGTTGGTGAGAGATGGATTTTGCGTCCAAATATGTAAATATTAATCCCTGTTTAAATGCCCCCACAACTCACTGCCGACGTCGAAATTTAAATAAAATAGCACAATATCACGGCAGAGCAGCTAGAGAAAAGCATTTGTTAGCGAACAAAATCAAAATGTGAGGCTGCGATTTGCAAAAGAATGCCTGAAAAAGAATCCAAATTTCTATAATACTGTTGTTTTTGCTGATGAAAGCAAATATAATGTATTTGGTTCAGAGGCAGATGGTAGAGAGATGATTTTATATGGACACCGCGTGGCGAGGTTGCGAAAAGCACAATGTCACGGCAGAATAGCTAGAGAAAAACATTTATTATCGCACCCCCAACAAATACCTACTTGGCTAATCAGCAAAAATCTTTTTCTCTAGTTATTCTGCCGTCATATTGTGCTTTTCGCAGGACCATGCGTACAGTTTCGGGGTTAACTATTTTGTTTAAATACTTTTCGACATCGGCAGTGAGTTGTGGGGCACTTACAAGGATTACTATTTATTTGGCTCAAGATCCGTCTCAAAAATCTTTCAGGGGTTCTTTATAACTGCTAACAATTTTCTTTTTCATATGTCACGGTTTAATAGTGATAGGTATAGTCCTAGTGATCGATCAGTATTATAAGTTAATTATCATACTAGCATTATCTGCCAACTAAGAAGCGTTAATAGAAAAATATCTCGGAAAAACTTTAACAAATATGTATGTTTTGTGGAACCTTCTTTGGAATCTCTTCAGTTGTCTAAACTCTAGAAAGTTTGAATCAATATTCAGGGAATTGAGTTTTTAGAGATAGTGAAAAAACGTTTGCCTCGGTACATTCACAAGAACTCAGTAATTGTTAAAATTCTTGTTACCTAAGTGTTACCTTAGGTACCTAAGTAGGTTATATTTACAAACTTATTTTAAAACTTTCTTTTTTAAGTTTTTGTGCGGCATTTTAAAAATTTAAAATATTTTAAATGGCCTACACTTGGCCAGCTGTCAGGAGTATACTACGTCACCAGTTGCGTCACACTCTCGAAGATAACTTGGTATACATTTAAAATTTATTTTTAAGAACATACGGCCCGAACAGAAAACCAATTAAGATATATTTTTGTAACAGGAAGTGGTTATCGAATTACATACATTTGAGACACTAGGTTAGGTTATGGTTTTGTAGTAGAAAAAAATACAAAAAACGTTGACTTAATGGTCTACAAAGATCATTTGCCTGGAAAACAATCTCTTATAATTAAAAAAAATGTACAGTATACCCCTATGAATATACAATGAGGTGTACTCTATTTCCATTTTAAATTGAAAATAGGTAGAAAAAAGCAAGGTTGTCAGATATATTTTCTAAAATTGCTAAGCTCACTATACAAGTATACTTCATACTTCAGTAAACTGTTAGTTCGTGACATTCTTAGAAAGCTAGTTTGGAAATATTAAAAAAAAAATACATAGATATAAATTTATTAGTTAGCATTAAAATAAAGCGTTTAAAATTGCTGGAAAAAATAATTATAAATTAAAACAACTTTATGTATGTTACTATACTTAAGAAAATTTTGAAGAGCCGGCAACGCGATGCCAGCAACACCGATGCCGGCAACTAGCAAATGTCGACCAGTATACTATAGGATTGCTTTATATATAATACATCCAAATATTTATTCGGTCCACTGTGCCATAAAATTTTTACGACGTCGTTAAAATTATTTACGACTTTAGAAATTCCACGTGTTTAAGGCGCCAGTGACGTGTATTTCAGCTAGGTTTATTAACACAGACAATTTTTTGAGATTATCTGGCTAAATGAGCATTATTTACAGCAAATTATATTACAAATATTAAGGTTTTGTATGCAGGCTAATTTTAATCTCCTATATTGATTTGAATGAAAAAAATTATTTCACAATTTTTTAATTTATAAAAGATATGTACGCCCTTGGAATCACAAAGTTGCACCGCTTTTTTTGTTCTCCAGGCGTATTTATCATTTTCAATTAAAATTAGAACAACTATACAACTATTATGCTCGCTAATATACATACATATTGTAATGTCCGGTCATTTTATTCAATTGGTGAAATTTGTAATTATAATAACCTTGTATTTTTATACGATATCTTAGATGTTTACAATTTTTTTCAAGAAAAAGACAAGTAAAACATAATAGTATTTTGTATTTTCTCAGACGCATAGTAATTTTTCTTTGTTATAACAACATGTTGTAACCTCGGTTGTAACTTGTAACTGTTACATTTCCAAGGTGTTACATATGCATATATGTATATTATTGAATATCTCGTTCTGTTAGGCAAACTTCAAATAAGTACCTAAATAAAGTTGTCTTGGATTCTTTTTGGCTTAAAAAAATGTAAAGGTTCTCTGTGTTTGTTTTAGCCTTTATTTAAGTTTCCTGTAAAATAAATAATATATGTAATTTCTGTAATGAAATATCCGAGTTTCTATATTTTCCTCCATCCATTTTCTGTTATTTTTTTTGTGGCATACCGCTCTGAAAAAGAGCTCGATAAATAGATAATTATTTGGGTAAAACTGCTTATTTTTAACCGTCGAAAGTAATTTTACAGAAATTATGTATTCTAGCACCATTTTTACGTCTTGACTGTCAGAAAAGTTGCGGAACGTGTGAAATCGAGTGCAGCAACCTCGGTAACAACCTTACGAAAAATAAAAAAGCTTTTAAGCGTTCGTGCTAATTTAAAAATAGCAATCAATGGGCCGTATTATTTTTGCGCGTATTTTTTGGCAATATTATTTTTTGTTATTATGTATTAATTTATCAGGCAATACATTATTACGGTTGTTAAGTGACAAACGATAAATCAGTCGTCACAATTTCACTTTTAGCTGTTAAAGGGTGAATAAAAAAAATATATTTTTGTCTAAAATATATTGTTAGACAATATAATTCTTGTGGGAAGTACATACCTAATACAAATCTTGTTCTAATTTTCGGATCGCCAAAATTTGCAGTGAAAATACATTTTAGGACTGTATCAGAAAAATTATCCGTTTTAACCCTTTGAACCATGATGACTTTTTATCGGTTGGTCATGGAGAGCAAAGTATTAAAAAAAAACGCAATTTCACCGAGGCGCACTTTCCATAATAAATGTGCGGGGTCCTTTCAAAGTTACTAAATTACTGAATTTAGATGGCAATTCCAATCTAAGATCTCCATAACTTCCTTTCTCGCTTCCCATTATCAACAACACCCATTAAATTCTAGTCTCCATTAAGTTAAACACTTAATAATGCGTATCGTATCACATATCAGGTTGTGTAAAGCCGACATCGGCCACTTATGAAAAAGGACAAACAATTAGACGACTTATAAGAAGCAACCGCATTGCATCGAAGGTCAAGTGGGAAAATAAGACCGGCCCACTCACCACCAGTAAATGCGCAATAGCGAGGGGCGGCACCTAAGCGCGCATTGGCGGAACTCTGCCTGAACTCTCGTGGCGCGCTTGACTTAAGCGCGTTGCATAGCAAAGTTTGTGCGTTTGAACGACGCGCGGACTGTTCCGCCAATCGCCCTATTGCGCATGCGTGTGTCCGTGCCGTTTAGGAACACTGGTGGTGAGTGGGCCGGCTTTAGATAAATTGTCTCCTGACTGATTGATGATGACCAAACGAATAATAACAATTAAAATATTGATTCTAGTGCTTTGTCTTGTGATTGTTAGTCGGTTCATTTTTTATCGGATAACGGTGGTGCCTCACCGCTTTAGATAAATTGTCTAAAAAATATCTACATATGTATATGCGCTATCAAACCAATTTAAAGTGGTTTGTTCATTAAGTCAAGGCGGAATAACATTGTCTTGTATATATTTCTGTTTTACAATTTTTATACTTTATACTTTTTCATGAAAAACGGTCACTGCCTTGTCCATTTGCTTGATGGAAGATTGATAACGGATAATTACGAAATCCAGAAGAAAATACAACTCCTTATGTTGTCAGGATTATGCTCGATGAAATTGGAATTAGGTACATAAATGATTTGCGATTTCTCCAGATATGACATTAAATTTACGAATCGTAATTCAATAAATTTAATTGTGGATAGTTTTCTCCGTAATCGCAAGAAAAATGAGTAGTTAAATCGTTTGCAAAATAATCTAAAAAACCACAACACCGTCTACAATATTGATGCGAGTAATGGCACACCTTAGTTATAATCATAAATCTTATGAACTCCATACATTTTATTTCTATTCTCTCGATTTCTGGATTTCCATGGGTGAATGTCCTACGGTGACAAGCTTGCAAATATCTTAGAAGCATTTGGCGTTGAAAATAATCTATTGAAATGCATATGCGAAGGTTGTTACACGTTTTATAATTTTGTACACTAATAATTAAATTACCCAGATATCAGCGTGATATCAGTGTTTATTGTGCTATAAAGCGTAGTCCTGAGAATTATCTGGATTAATATTATATCACAATTAATTTCACGTTCCTGCAGTGAGTCAGTTAATACATGATGGATAGCACGAACAATATGGGCCATTCTTACGGAGGACATGCCGGAAACTGCCATCCCTTCCTTCCAGTAGCGCTCTCATATTGTGTGTACATATTTTGATGGTTTATAAAACTTCACCACGCTCTACTCAGTAAATTTTTCTTCAGATCTCTTCAGATTTTGTTATGATCTTCTAAACGTCTGCAATTCCACTTATTACACTACTAATCCTTTCATTAAAGCTCGTCTCAGTGATGTTTGCCTTTGTCATCGTCATTGATTCATCGCGCTACGTTTGATGAACTACATATGTATGTAAGTAGGTAAAAAAATGAAATCATATTTGACAAAATTTTAGGCGGTATTACAATTTTTTAATTTGAAGTTTGTAAAAATTAAAATTTTCTCGATAAATGCATACATTACATACATATGTATATATAGTACATACACACATACATACATACATACATATGTAGGTATTTTGTTAAGATACATAATCTTAAAAGATTCATGTTAATAAGCTTAATTAAGATTAAAATTAACAAGAGCTGTTCGAGCCTATGTAATATTCCAGAAGAAATCCGTTTCATTTGATAACCTACTTACCATTAGTTTTATTAAATATTTCAAGCATAGTTAAAACCTCTTATTCGTATTTATAAACATGTTTGCTATTTATTATATATGCTATGTAAACAATAATTTCTGGACGTATCAACCTGCTTACATACCTCATCAATTTTGCTGATTGTAAGCTGTTGGTTTATTGCGTTTTTCTCTCGACATTTCTGATATGCTTATGTAGGTTTACACAGAAGCTTACAGACAATATGATTTAGAAAGTAGAGGTATTAACTGTGTATGTATGTCGATAATTTAAACAATTTGTCGTCCTAATGCATTTTTAACTTACCCATAGCTTTATGTTATCAAATTGCAAAAGTAAATGAATAAATTGTTATTTCAAATTCTCGAAAGTGGGTGTGGTCGACATTACGTCACAGAAGCCACTATCCAATAAGATTATAGCTAACCATGACCACACCTACTCCCTATTTTACTGTGTGTTAACATTGACGCACACAGCCTGTATACACACACCGATAGCTTCCCTTGATCTTAAGGGGTTACCTGCAGTCACGAACTTACTCTGGACCTCATTTTTGACATTTTTGTTCACTGAAAATATGGAGTAGATTAAAACAACAATTAGTATGTTTAAATACTTTATTCTTAAACTTTATTCGCGAATTTTTATGAACATTATATTCTATATATAATATTATGAATATTATATTATATACATAATAAAAAATGGTGGAGTTATGGCCTGTCGTCGGGAGCACGTTTTCGCGGTAGGGATGCGCTGTGGCCACGATTCCTCGGCAACCGGTAATCAGAAACAAACAAGCAGAGTTGCGTTTTATTCGTTATCGAATCGGCTAGTGATTGAACGTTGGAAATTAATTTACGGTGATTCTACGCAAAATGGTGACTGTTTGAAGAAAAGAGCGTTTTTTTTGGGCCTAAAATTCGACCCTTTTAACCCAAAAAAAAAAAAATATTAATTTTGATTAGAAATTAAAATCCTACGTTCAGTCACGAGCCAATGTTATCGCCAACAATTCCAAAAAATTTCATTAAAATTTGGAAAATGTCGTTTCGAGAAAAACGCGTTTAAAGTTCTTCTTTAAAAATTCTTTAAGTTCTTCTTCCTTAAAAATTTTTTAAAACGATTTCAGATGGCCCGACGATGATACATATGTAATACGTTTTTGACTTTTCAAACAGCAGGCTAGCACGAATAAAAAGAGACAGAGCACCTGGTGGGCTGGTAGCGAGCGCCGCGGGTGCATGGGTGCAGAGCGTTCGCTTTGGCGGTCGAGAAAAATAGGTTCCTATTCTCGTACCGACTTTAAACTTTGGAATTGAAGTCAAAAGACTATAGTTTCGCACTCTGACATTTTCCAAAAAAATCGATTTTTTTTCAAATTTAATGACTGCAGGTAACCCCTTAAATTATAAAATTGAGTGAACCAATTATTAATTGTCATGGAAATTCTCGATAGTCGATATAGCAAACGTTTTATTTTTTATACTAGTTGAATGAAGTTATTCATAATGATATTTACTGGAGCAAACTTGGAACCTTTGGCATAGAAACAAATTCTCACTTGAAATTGACAAATTGTGCACTTTCTCGTCGAACACCGACTTTCGGTGGAAAAGTGTTCGAGTGAGAATAACGACAGTTGTTTCATTCACCACGATTTTACACAGTTTTTAGCTTGGAGAATGAAATAGGGTAACTATCACGCCGGCTGTTGCTGGCATTCTTTTTTCGTATAATGTAGGCAGCGTAAAAAGTGCAGTCATTAAAAAAACAGGTCACAGTAAAATAGCATACCTCGTACACAAAAGCCAGCGTTACAGGTGCAACCAATTACTAGTACATACTTTGTCTATAACAGTTGGATAAATACATGTTTATAATTATTAACAATAAAAGCTGCTCAATTTCGCGATTCGATCCCAGTGTAAGTAGGTAAATTCCGGTGAACATATTATTCGATAAAATCGCATTTGAGAGTACAAAGGTATGCAATTGTTTCATAAACAAAAAGTAATAGCGGCGCAATAAAGTATTTTACATGATAAAGCAAATATATCATTTTTTAATAATCATTGTCAAATATTAACCTCTCATTATGTTTACCAAACTGGAATGTACCGCTATTTTCGAACCTAAGACAACATTGAAAAGCAATGTTACATGTATTTTTCTAAAATAACATGTAAATATTACATAGAGTTTGAAGTTAATATGATTTAGGAGCCAAATTACATGGACATAATCACAAATTGATTAAAACTAAGTGAATTACCCAATTAAAACAAAAAATGTTATGGTAAATCAGGGAACCATTTACTTTCTAGTAAATAGGGTCTACGGGGAATTGTTTACCAGGAAGAGCAGTTCAACCAACCATTATCATTATACATTCTCCAGCCATGTATGTATGTACGTCCCAGTACATACAAAAATGTATTGGGAACATCTGTTAAAACTACGCTCAGATTTGTCCCACTATACACTATGTGTACATCAGACACCAGCCATCAGTTGTAAAGAAGGACAAATTCTACACTTCTCGTTCTAACGACTAGCGTAGCGTGGTTAGAGGGCCGGTCTTATTCACTCACTACCTTAGATGCGTATGCGGTTGCTTCTTATCTGTCGTTTCACCTCTATTTGTCCTTTTTCATAATTGGCCGATGTTTGTTGTACACATACAGTATAGTTAGATTTTCATCTGTTTTAGTCTATTTTGTAATATGGCACTGCATCGTCAGTCTATTCAAATTGTTCTCTTTCTAAAGAAACACAGTGAGATAAAAACAGCCTACGTAACGACTTCATCGGTACATAATAACGTTAATAACCCTCAGGTCCTTATATTGAAATTTATCATATCTAATTTAAAAATATCATCTATTCAATAGTTACTATCAATTGTATATTGGTCTTAAGCAAGATTTGTCTGTTTACCTCATTTTAAACGAGACATACATATATGTACCTACATATGTATATGGGGCATTTCACGCCAACTAAGTGAGGTCAAAAACAAATTATGTTTCAAACATATCACAATCGATAGTACTTGCTAAAAAACTAACTTCCCTAGAATTTTAGATTTTTTTGAGCCACAAGGAGAGGGATGGTGAGGGTTAGAAAATACAAATTTTTGTTTCGACCCTAATTTCAATCTTTCTCGGTAAGAAAATGAAAAAAATTAAAAAAGAAGGTTGCAATAGTTTTCAATGTGTTTTTGCGTAGAATACGATAAAAATATTTTCAAAATGATTGGGGGTAGTTTTCACCCCCAGTTCTTTTGAAGATTGAAAGTTTAAAATCGAAATTTCGAAAAGTATGCACGATTTTTTTTTCAATTTTTTTTAGTTTCTTTTTTTTTTTTGTACTTTCGATTAATTTTTAATTCATAATGGGCGTCGACCAGGAACTGGCCCAAAAAACGGCCCAAAGGTGAAAAAACGTGGTTTTAGCGTATTTTATAATCCTGTGAGATAGTAAATGGCAAGTGAATAATATATTCCAAGGTTTTTGGGGTCGCTGATCACTAATCTAACGTCAGATTTTCAAAAAACAAAATGGCGGATCCAGTATGGTAGTCAACTTTTAAAAGATGGCTAAATTTTGAAATTTAAAAAATACCATCGTATTCTACGGGAAATGTTCTACATTAGATTCGTAATCAGCGACCCCAAAAAACTTTGAATATATTATTCACTTGCATTTACCTACTATCTCACAGGATGAGAAAATATGCTAAAACCACTTTTTTCTTGGCGTTTTTTGGGCCAGTTCCTGGTCGACGCCCATTATAATACAAAAAAAAAAGAAAGGAATTAAAAAAACATAGAAAAAAAAAATCGTGTTATACTTTTCGAAGATTTTAAACCTTCAATTCTCAAAATAAGGGTGAAAACTACCACCAATAATTTTGCAAATATTTTTATCGTATTCTACGCAAAAAAAAAACACATCGAAAACCATTGCAACCTTCTCTTTCATTTTTTTCATTTTTTTATTGAAAAAGATTATTTTAAAAGAAAAGAAATTTTAGAGTCGAAACGAAAATTTGTATTTTCTCGCCCTCACCATCCCTATCCTTGTGGCTCAAAAAATCTAAAATGTTAGGGAAGTTAGTTTTTTAGCAAGTACTATCGATTGTGATATGGTTCAAACAGAAATTTTTTTTGACCTCACTTGGCGTGAAATGCCACATATACTACTTTAAATCTGGTTAAAATCTATATTTTTGTTTGCTCAATACACTTTTACCCAGAATATTGACAATGTACCTAATTCATAAATTCCCAACTTCTTGTTACTGTTTATCTTACTTCGAGATTCACGAAATCGTTGAAATACTGTATATGCATATCATTGACAAAATATTAAAAACCGTACCATTTGTAGGCTAGACGATTCACATGTTACATGAACAATTGTTACACATTTTGTTATAAGAAGAAAAAAATATACCTATAATTATTGACCCAGCGTTTTTTTTTTTTAATATTTTGTACTATCATTCGTGGAATCAGAAAAAAGAAACAATTGTCTAAATTTTGTTGAGAAATTAATTAGATCAGTTATAAAGTTTTGTGAGATAAATAGGAAATAAATGAGATATGAATGATGCAGATATAGTAAAAGTAAAATAAACTCTGTTATTTTACGTGTTTGTGTAATTCTCGCCAATATATTTCTTTCGCATTTTTATCACAGAGGCTGTCGTCATCATGCTTTAACGGAGGAGGTCATTGCCAATGTTCTTGTTTCTCAGCTAAATGAAAAACAGTAATCTCGATTCTCGGAAAGTGAATAGCGATTCATTTAAATTGCTAATTATAATTAATTATGGTGGCTCCGCTTTGTAGAGCGGCCGCGCATGAAAATATTAAATAAAATGTAATTCGCGATAAAGTATGCACAAACAGCACTTGGGAATCCATTAAATTTCATGAACAATTTTTACGACCATCGATTGCCGTATTATATATGGTACCTTTTAAGTAACTAGATTTATCTTCGAAAAATGAGTAGTTAATGGCAGAGGCGGCTGATAGAAATTGCAATTATCATTAAGCATGGGATCCTCGTCATATTCTTGGGGAATGATTACACTGGCATTCAAAAAAAAAAAAACAAAATTTTCTGAACCCAATGTCTGACATCCTCGCCCATCAGTTTTCCATAAAACCCCAATTTTGGGTTAAAATTGGCCAAGAAAATACCAAAGTCAAGCCAAGAAAAGAATTCCGTAGTCCTAATTTACTTCTGACCCTTCATTAACCCAAAAAACTTTTCTGTGGTTAAAAATACTTCGGAAGCGATATATCTGGAGTAAACGATACAAAAAATTGACTTTAGTATCTTTTTGGTCAATTTTGGCCCAAAATTGGACTTTTTTTGTGTTAATGAAGGGTCAGAAATAAATTTGGACTACGGAGTCCTTTTCAGCGGTTAAAAATACTCCGGAAACGATATATCTGGAGTAAACGGTACAAAAAATAGACTTTGGTATTTTCTCGGTTTCAGACAAAAATGTTTTTTGTGTGTCGGTGTTATTAGGCCTAAAAAATATGTTGCATATAATCGCAAAAAAAGTTAAACGAGTGTATGAGGGCATGTAACACTACGGCACTCAGTTTTTTTCTTTAGTTTTCAATTTAGCATTCAGAAGTGACTGGAATATATGTATCTCCATAATATTGGTATTTATGTACTACTGTATCTAAAATGAACCGCCGTGGATATACAAATTTGAAAAATAATAATTATATTCGCAAATCTTTTGTAAAACCCAAGAAATGATTTTATGTGAATTAGACAAAATAACAAGTATCTTCTTCAATGAGAATTATTAAACAAAAATTCAACCAAAATTCCACAAAGAATTAATTCCGCATAGTTTTTTATACTGTCAGATTTTTTTCCCTCAACAAGTATCAAGAAAAGTATAGGTGTTTTAATAGTATTCTAGATTTTTGACCCTTACTGTATAACAAAATAAACATACATTAAAAACCAAATAAATGTGGGACTGTCAAACAATACATGACTAAAGCGTTTAACATTCTTTGTATACATATAATACGACCCTAAATAATCGTTATCAAATGCAAAACTAAGCTGCACAAATTTTAACTTTTCAATGCCGAATTTTGAAAACTGAATTAACTTCGACATCCTGTCGGGTACATTATCCAATACCCACTATTTTTTTAAATTCTTGTTATATTGATTGACATTGATCGTTCGCGCTGTTCGTTATTGCAAAATGTCGGACGTCCGGTTTTTCGTACCTTCGTTTTATCCAAGTCTACCAAACAATACACAAGGACAACACATGCAACTAATTAATGTGCTTTCCATGAGTCACGTCTAACAACGTGCATTGCATTTATTCTACGACGTGAGAAAATATTGCCAATAAAATGGGTGAGATATTGCCCAATACGAATTTGATATACATATGTATGTATTTTATCATAGAGATTTACAAAATAATGTTCCGAATCTGTGTAAACAGTAAACTATATATATGTAGGTATATATACTTATGTAATTTAAAAATATGTTTTTCTGTAAATCTAGCAGTATTTTATCATTTAGTTCCACAAGGTCCCGTCGTGAGACATCCAATATATCTCGTACTGCTACTGAGGCTGTCCCATTTTGGATCTGAGAGAATCCCACAATCTCATTTTATTATAACGAGTCTGCTTTGATTTGGTGGATCGTTTTAGAATTCGACTTCGTTTATTTTGGACAATACACACCAGAGCTTTATCGTAAATGTAGTGCCATTTATTAATTCCAAAAATTCAAAATATTCCTTAGAAATGTCATTCTAAATTTTAGAAATTCAAAATTCGTTCACCAATAACTAAAATTAAATACATGTCGCAAATTTGTGTGAAAAATGCATAGTGCATAAATATATCGAAATTTTACTGGTCAAAATGTTCGCATAATTCTGCAAGCGGGTAGCTCTAATACTCTAATCAGATGTTTTAAATAATGTGCGCTGAAGGTTAATTTCGAGGCTATTTTATAGAACATAAACACAAACAGTCGTGATATTTGTTGGTACTAACAGAAAAGATGACATGACTAACATTTCTAAAGCGATTGGTATTGTTATCAGGTGTATGTAATAATAACTTTTATTAATATAATCTTTTAAGTAGGCTCATGTCTACTGTCTGTCATATAAATTGTTTTATTCTGTCACAGAAATCTGGCTGTCTCTAACAGAATCTCATTAAATACTGGAATTACTTAAAATATAAATTTATTTTTTTGTATAGGCTAGAGTTTTACGTTAGGGCTAGAGCCTTAAATATCTTTTAAGGCACATGTCTATATAACAATATAAATTGTTTTATCCTGTCACATAAATCTGTGGCTGTCTCTAATTAACAAAATCTTATTAGATACTGGAATTACTTAAAATAACAATTTATTTTTTTGTATAGGCTAGAGCTTTACATAGATAGTTGTTACTGTTTTTTTTTCTTTTAGCAAATTAAAACCAATTTTAAACCGCGTTAAGTTGTTAAAATGGGTAACCGCAAGTGCGGTGTTAAGTTTAGTTCAAAGTAATTAAAAAAAAATAGATTTCAATACCCAAAAACTGAAAATATTGGTTCTAAATTACTAATTTATTTTTTACCCCCATTTTGAAATTTTGTGGGTTTTAACATCTTTTGGCTACCTGAAAGCAGATACACTTTCCATTTATTGTCATTTTTTTTCTAAAAAACAACCTAACAGTAGACGGAAATATGTACATATGTAGATAATAGAGCCACCTCATTACTTCATAATATCGAGAATGTTATTGTCGTTGAATGCCTAAGTTCTTGGACTACTAATGGAGATTTAGGATTAGAATTTAGGATTAGAGGAATCCTAATTTTAGTTTAGATGCTGTTATTTACTTATCCTTGATAAATAAAAGACGTCATTGTTTATTAGACTGTTTAGTTCACAAAAAAACTGTGTCTATTGACCTAGTCAAGAGAGGTCAGATAATCCTTGACGACTAGGAATTCGTAGCAATAACAAGTCGTAAACGGAAAACACCGTTTCTGAAAACTAATATTGACATGTGTACCTGATTATTCGAACATCTATTTTCGTGATACTTTATCGTTATCAGTATTTTGCCACACCTGAGGTTACCACAGTTTTTAAGAGGACATACATATGTGTATACATAGTATGTACTCTTTTTTATCAAGAGAATTGTCGCAAATGGTCTCAACGTAATGTTATGTACAATATATTTGCTGAAAATAAGAAAACGGTCTCAAGTCTCAAATTTAACCGCGTATATGGCAAGAAATATATTTGTTTTGTAATGGTAAAATTAAAAAAATTGGATATAGGATGGGAAGTGTGATGAAAAATGCGTGAATGAACAGTGAAAACTATTTACCTATTTTTGTCTGTGTATATGCAAGTATTTGTGAAAAAAAGTCGTAGTACTTACACAATAAACGGCACAACAAAAGTGCCATATACGTTTAAACAAAAAAAAATACCATTATCTGAGGACTGTCTGACTGATACCAGGGACTTATGTATACTGAGACTATATTACTTCGAACTCTAATTTGAAATATTACATCATATTGAAATAAAATAAATTTGTGATACGACGTTCGAATTCGTTATCGGAAATTTATGGATAGCAAAATCGGAAGTTTTTGTCTAGAAAATGTATCTAGATAATGCAGTTTTATCACAAATACATTGTAAATTGTAATACAACTGTATAAATGAAATTGTATTTAGGATCAAACGGATTTACATGTACATAATAAAACTAAGAACGTGTAATTAAAAGTCAAGCTTTAATTAAACAATTTTAAATCTTCGGTACTTATTGCTGTAAAGTTTTTCTGTAAAATAATTTTCATTTCTGCAAGAGCTTTTACTGACCGAACCAGGGTCACAATAGGACCAATTATATCGATATCTGATTGACTATGGGCCAGTACTTTTACTTCCGGTTAAGGCCAGATTAACTAACCAAACGATAAGACTTTGAAAATGTATACAGACATTATACATTACACTGTACACATTTTCACAGTCTTAGCGTCTGGTTAGCTAATCTGGCTTTAACAGGGAGTAAAAGTACCGGCCCTACAGCTGTTAACACCCCTATTATAAGTAACGTAAAATGACATTACAACGTTGCGTTACAAAATTATGTTGCAAGTCTGGACATACCCTTAGCCTCTATTGGTATGTTCAGACTAAAAATCTACCTTTATTTAAAAAAAAAACGACGCTCGCTCAAACAAAATCCAAATAATCCGTTTGTTTTGTTCCAGGATGGTTTGGCACCAGGCATTTCGTCACCTTCATGCTGTTCCTGGGTATGGCGAACGCCTACATCATGAGGACCAACATGTCCGTGGCCATAGTGGCCATGGTCAATCACACGGCCATAGACGGCAGTTCGGACACCTCGTCGGTGGATGACGAGTGCGGTGTCGTTGCAGGCAACACGTCCGTGAGTAATGGTTATGTAATTTTTTTTGTGCTCTGTAACGGTTCGTTGGACTTTTATAATTGCTGCTAGCTTGGGGTGCCGGATTGAACCGGTTTCAGCGAAAAATTCAAGGTGAACGAAAGTCGAGTCGCCAATTTTGTAGTCTGTATCGGTAATATTATTCTTTTCTATTGGGCCTATTTCGCTCGTACGGTTGTTGTCTGATATAAAAATCCTACTTAATTAGAACATTCTGCTTTTTTGCATCGGTAAAAAATTAAGGATACCTACGCCAATCAGTATCATTTTGTAACGGCATTTTATCGTTTGCGGATTTTTTTATGGGTGTCGGTTGTCTGTCCAGCTGTCTGTATACTTTCATAACTATAAATATTAATCTTTGCGTGATAGACTTGTCTAAATAACAAATAGTTTTCAAAAATTCGTAGTTATGTTTCAATAGATTTTTAAAAATTGTCCAAACAATTTTTTCCAATCTAATTAAGCTAATAAAATGCACATATTATAAATAAAAGTTGGTACTAATGTTTACAATGAAAACGAAAGAAATTGTAACAATACTTTTATTTCGTGTTTCTTTATTTTTCTAAAGAATATGCATATTTAAATTAATATAAAAATGCTGAGCTGATATTATTCTTAAGTGCTTTAGTAAATGTTGTAAGATTAATAAACAGTTGTTAAAAGTGTATGTTCAATAAATAGTTGTGAAATAGTAAATTTCTGTGACAAGTTCTTTTAAACCATTTTGGGTTTCAATAGTAGGTATTTTGCATTCTTGTAATGTTACTGAAAAATAACTCAAAATTCTTTACATAAACATATTAACGATACACATAAATAGCAATGACGTTTCCAAATATATTTTCAGTAATGACAAAATGCATCCATTGATTCCATTAAAATCATTGGGATTAAAGGATACAGAACACGCCATAACGTACTCGTATAATTTCCGTTTATTGGATGATATTGTAGGTATAAAACTAATTGCAGATTTTATTGAAGCAGATATCTAAATCCAAGATTAGACGAACGCCAACCTTTAAATATTTTTTCTTGTTGTTTTCATACAGCGGTGTACAAAGAGGCTAACTAAATTAAAATCTGTAAAAACGTTAAAAAGTAGATCCGCAAACAACAATTTTGTTTGTATTTCAATTGTAAAGTTGCAAATTGCCCCACATAAATTAATTTCAGGAAAATTATTTATGTGGTCGACTTCCAATAGGCGGCCAATGTTAAAAATGTTTAGACTTTGAAGTATTACTTGCTCTGTCTGTTAATTAATTTTTCTATTGTTAGTTTTGTAGTAGATATCTCTTTTATTATTTTTATTTATGCAGTTAAGCGATATTTTAATTAATGATTTGATTAATAGTAAAGATTAATTTGTAATTCGAATCTAAATATTACATACATATACATATATGTATGTAGGTATGTACTCGTATGTACATAATTAAACCGAGAGCAAAATAATTAGATAGAATAAAACATAATTTCATATTTCAGGGTTATCTAGTTTTTAGTACTACTTTGTGTGAAACGAAAACTATTCAACTTATCTAAAAAGAATTGCATCATCCGCAACTTCCTTAAAAAGATCTAAAGACTTATTCATACTCATCTCAATCACCATAAAAAAATCTACTTTTTTTCTAGTTTTCCCCATTTTTTTTAATGACGGAGTTACGATGCGCACTTATTTTGGAACAGGCCGTATAGCAATACAAAAATGATAACAGTCTATTGGAATTCTGGAACTATTTGTAGCATATTTTCTAGAATTTACGTATGAAAATATTTGGTTGGAAATAAATGTTCTATATGATTCTTGAAAAATGATATTGAACACATTTCTTCGATATCAATTCATCATTACCTAATTAGTTTTTTGGGGAAAATATTGTTTGCTAAATATAGTTCCATGGGCATCGATATAATTTGTTCTTTTATATCGTAATAATACGATTTCTGAAAAAAAGAAAAAAAATGATTTTAAATTGATTTTATGAAATGTACTACTGATCACCGCCCTTTTTGCAGACGTCGAGTAGTTCCAGTAGCGATGGCGAGTTCGCATGGGAGACAGACACGCAGGGTTACGTTCTGAGTTCATTTTTCTACGGTTACGTGATAACCCAGATTCCTTTTGGTATATTATCAAAACGGTATGGAAACATCTACTTCTTAGGCGTCGGGATGCTGATAAACTCCTTGTTCGGGCTGTTGGTACCCGTGGCGGCCAGCGTGGGGATCTGGTGGCTGATAGCGGTCAGGTTTATACAAGGCCTCGGAGAGGTGAGTAGAGATTTGTCGCGAGTACAAAGTGAGGGAACGTATTTTTGTCCCATGGGTACACGTACTTGTATAAAAGGATGGGATCTGTCAGTTTTCGATTGGAGCAGAGACAAAAATAGTGCAGTTCTCTCACTTTCGTACCTGGTATCGGTTTTCAATTGTACCTTTCTGGTCAGGGCCCTATTGTCCCATGCACACACGCTCTTCTGGCAAAATGGATCCCCCCTAATGAGAGAAGTCGAATGGGCGCTTTCGTTTACGCAGGTATTATACTTCTCTGCAATTCCGAAAAAATGTGGTTATCGCTAGAACGTAATTCGATTTTACTGTATGGGTATGTAGGCAATGCAGTGGTTTTACTATAGTACCATAGTCTAGTCAGTTTTTATTTTATTTTCTTTAAATGTGTGCCGTGAACAGGTGAGCGATCAGTTGTTTTCCGCTTGGCTGGTGTCCATTTGTTTGAAAAAAAAAACATTAGGCAGGAGTTTTTTTAAACATGTAGATGTTTTTATTGCCACCAAGTCAACCAATAAAATATACTAAGTGAATCACTGAAATATATTGAAATGGTAAAATTATTTTTTCGTAATCATATCATGTTAAATTTATTTATATGTAAACAATTAATATGAAACTGTTCAATCTCATAACTCACTCTTATTTAGAAAACTCTAATCATTAGTTCTAATAATTGGTTCTAATGTGTTATTTTATGCTATAAATTTATTTTTAGTGTGAAGAATATCCTTATTATTTTGTTGTTAATCAAAATGGATGTTTTAAAAACAGTTTCAATCTATTTTGAAATCATTTTATTAGTCATTTTTATTTAAATTGAATTAAGCAATATCGTATTGAAAGCATTTGTAATTTTTTTCACAGTACATTAGCAAATTGCCATAATATTTTTTTGTGTCAACTCTATGTTAAAATTCAGTTAACAAAATGTCATAAATCACATTTATAAATAGGCCCATAATAAACAATTTTCCTTAAATAGTGATGCAAAGTATATTTAGAACCTTGAAAAGTGAAAGCATTATGATTTTATGGATTTTATTTTCTCTATCCATATACTTCAGATCATATTGACCAAGAAAAATCCACTTAATTTCGTACATTTTTTTTCACTCCTTTAAGTGTGTAGTAGTGTAAAAAATTAAGTCCAGGTTTCAATCCTCTCAATTAGGTCATTCTTATTAAAATTGATTGTAATTGTACAAATTGCTGTGTTGTTGGCACCGACTATAGATATTCAAATATTTAATATTTTTGCTGAAGTTAGGTGAAACAGAAACCACTATCTTTCAAATTACTGAAACTTCAGAAAATGCACTTTCTTCCACAAGTTTAGTGAACCTCATTGATTTGGTGTGCTGTGCTATATAATTTATTACACATACCCTTTTAAGCATGGGTTGCAGTGCCTAGTGTTTTGTTTGAGTGAATTGAATGATATTAAGTGGGAAAACATTGGGCTCAGACGTCTATAACTTTCATTGGCTATAAATTCGTGTTATTTAGTGAGTAACTTGTTACTAAAATATATACTGACGATTATATACATTTATTGCTATAAGTAAATGTTTAGTTTTACTCTCTGCTACATGGTTGACTTGGGTAAATATTTTGTTTTATTTTATTTAAGCCTACAGTTCCGTTTAATTAAATATGTGAGGTGATAATTTACCACAACCTGGGAAATTCTAAGTTACAGAGCACAGAGCACATGTACATTCAGCCTTTAGAGGTGAGTCATAAGCAGTTTTATAGGAACTCACAAAATAAATAATTGGCATATTTACTGGTTTTCTGGAATTGCGAGACTAATATTTATTGTTTCATTTATAATAATAAATTGTGCTCGGAAATCAAGTATTTTAAATAACTAAGTGCTTGTTTTAAATCTACATCTTTGAGATTTCAAACAACGAATGCGGTGTTACATTGACGAGATCAATAATTGTCAATGAAAGTTATATTTAGATGTAAACAATTTGTATAATTGTTTTATTATTACTGCTCATTTAACAGTCACGGTAATAAAAATAAGAACTGGCTAGACATCAGAATGACGTGCACAATATCTGATTGTGTATCTGTTTGGGAGAATACTTTTATAAAATAAATCACCTACTGCAGTGTTGTATATGAGTGATTTAAGTGATATATTTATTATATAGTTTAAGGCCATTGTCACCAAACACTGTATTTCTTTGGCTCCAATGCCAATGTGAAAAAGACGGTAGCAGTTATCTTTTTTTTTATATCCTTTTTTGTTTTTATGCCTTTAATTTTAATCTGAGGAACATTAAAGTGAGTATAGCACTTATAATGTACATTTCCTGGGTTAAAATCAGAGGGATGAAAAACAAAGACAAAAATGTCAAAAGTTCATTTGGATTTATTTTAGAGGCTCATTGAATACATACACAGTTACAAAATACATACAATTAATTAAAACGGGTAAAAAAAATGGGTACGTACTAAGGCAAAATGGCGTAAATTTTTTAGTGGAAATGTAGTGTGCGCTTCAGGAGACAATAAGAAATACAGTTTTACATAGAAGTGTATTAGCAGTGTGAAATTCATTGTTTTTATTAAAGTGAATTTCATATTGATCACTGTATTTTTATGATTGCATCGAAATAATTTCGTGTGTTTTATAAATTTTAGGAGCACAATTCGGAACAGTCATATCGATGCCGCTCAGCGGGCTGCTATCGGAAAGCGCAGCTGGCTGGGCGTCGATTTTCTACGTTTTCGGAGCCATCGGCACCGTGTGGTGCATCTTTTTCCTTATTTTCGTCTTTGAAGATCCTGAAGCGAACTCTCGCATGAATTCCGAAGAGAGACTGTATATTCAAAAGGAGTTGGGAAGTAAAATTGGTGCTCCGGTAAGACTGGACCTTGGTGTTTCTCGTAAATTTGTTTTCTTTACCGTTAATTTTCAACAGTCTCCACCCATTCCTTGGAAGTCCATTGTGAAGTCGATGCCATTTTGGGCTATCCTCTTGGCCCACATGGGCCACAACTACGGCTACGAAACTTTGATGACAGAGTTGCCTACTTACATGAAACAAGTTCATCATTTCAGTATTAAAGATGTAAGTGTGTTATGTAGTGTACTATATTTTTAGCCGTTTTTGTTATTCATTAATTCAACACTCGGGATTTAATCATTATAGTGGCGTAAAAATAGAACAAAACAAGAGTATTAGCATGAAATTATTTAGTTTTAGATTATAGTAGTATAGAGTTTATCAGGGACCTAACAATTTAAAGTATTGATCAAAAGTGACATTTATTTACCTTCTTATTTTTAATCTTTTTTGTTGATAATTAACTGAGGCAATAAACAAATTATCAAGGTTGCGTTTTAGCGTAAATAAGTATAGAATCTGATACATATATACAGATGTGAGATATTTAGCAGAGTACTATTAAATACGGAAAAAATTCCAATTTCAATCAATTCATTTCATTCACACTACAAAGTAAAGCAAATGTGTAACAATGTTTGCCATATTTATTTTTGTATGAATTTAATTTATGTTCCTATTGACATTTTCAATTCAAGGAAGATGTTCGTTCTCGTCATCGATTTCATGTATTGATGTCACACATTTCAATAATTGAGGATAATTGGAACCTTTGGAGTAGAAATTCACACTTGAACATGTCGAATGCATGAAACACTTTCATGCATTGGACACATGGGTTTTGTTAATCATGTTGGTTGTCAATCATCAGAATGTGATTAAAATTGTTACTTTTATTTACGATTAGAACTGTTACTTTGAGCTGATTTTGAGCTGTTATGAAAAATTGTTTAGTTATCATGACAATTTTGAGGCCAAAATTTGTACTCTTGCTTCAGGATTGATCTCAAACACGCAAGACGCCTATTATTTTGAACTATAATATGCACAAAAACAATGAAATAAAAAACTAACTTATTCTTTCTGATGCGGCGTGAAATTTTGTAATTCTGTATTAAAATTTTGGAGATTATTGAACAAACTTTCAAACTTTAAGTAATTTAAGCTGAAGTAGATATTAATTTTTCAATTTTCAATTTTTATATTTGCGTTTTCATAAAATGCAGGAGATTTGGAATGTTCTGCGTAGAAACTTGAATACTTGAACACTTTTCACCACTTGCCAACATGGTTGGCGAAACATGGGTTGAGTATAAGAAATTGTTTCAGTGTTAGGTGGTGAAAAGTGTACAGTGTTCAAATTTTCATAAAAGAATGGACCCGGTTTAAACCTAACGATCTAAGCTACTGTCACAACTTTCTTTTAATAATATTTTGGTGTTAAGTAGAAAAGTGTTCAAGTGAGAACTCATTTTGAGATTAAAGGGTTGTAGAGAATTATCGGAATTGTGATTTTTTTATTTCTGTTATAATTGTGCCACCTGTTTGTAAAAACTTCGTGAGTCGTAAAAAATATACGTATATTACTCTCCATGTCCACTATTAACCTTCACCGCTGACCATACCTTTGGCACTCCAGAGCTATGCACCGTCTCTCAGTTGGATTTGGATTTATTGGTTACCCAACAACGAAATCACTATGATTAATAAAAATAACACTCCATATTTGTTTGTTAGCACATTTATTTATTTATCCAAAAAATAATATATAAAACTATAGAAATAATTTTCGTTTATATGTTAATTGACTGGTAGAGGGCCAGGAAGAGGATGCCATTTTTCAAGCATGTACACATATAAAAATGACCCAAATTTTTAATTCTGTTATGTAAAAGTTTTGTTGTTTGTGTACGCACCGTCGCTCAGTCGGGTGAAGATGGGACCTGCGTATGCGCGGTAGTATGCCAGTCCCGTGCGGGAGCGCTGGATAGTTAAATGCAGTGTACCCTGCATAAGAGCAAACTTTCCGAACCCTACTAATGACGACTTGCTAACCTAACCTAATAACCTGACTGTTTTTTCTGTTACTGCGTATATTACGAGTACATTGGTAAAATACCTTTCAAAGCAAGATACTAGTGTCTTTTTTTTCCAGAACGGGATTCTCTCTGCATTGCCCTACCTGGCTATGTGGATTTTCTCAATCTTCATCAGTCATGTTGCTGACTGGATGTTAACGAAACCGTACTTCACTCATACTATAGTAAGAAAATTGATTAACGGAATTGGTAAGTTTTCAGCGCTGCTGGCACTAACTTTTTTTTCTATGCATTTTAATTTCCTCACTGTTTGTGCATCAAACAATTTATTAATTAAAATTAACTTGTTAAGGTCAATATGGCCCCGCCGCAGCATTGGTCTGGGTGTCCTTTACTGGTTGTGATAAATGGCTGACTGTAATCCTCTTAACGATTGGAGTCGGACTTAATGGTGGCATCTACTCCGGTTTCAAAGTGAACCACTTGGATATATCCCCTCAGTTTGCCGGTATTCTCATGTCTTTCACAAATTGTCTGGCTAATCTCGCAGGTCTGCTGGCTCCTATTTATGCAGGAAACATGGTGGTCGGGACGGTAAGCGTTTTCATTGATATATGTAATATTTATAGTACGTACAATGTAGGATGTTTTAAGAAACTGTCCTGATGGAAAAAGTGAATTATAAAAGAGTGACCGCAAAAATAGCTGTTTCTTAGCCCATTTGGCCCATTCTGGACCTTGCTAGAGAATCGTAGAAAAATGCTAAAAATATTTGGCAGGTACCAAATTAATCGTCATGAAAAATCAAGAAGAGCATGTTTTTTAGTTTTTTTCAAAATTTTCGAAAATCCCCTATTTAGGGGTTGAAAATACCCAAAAAGTAAAATATTTAAATAGTATCAATTGAATATTTTCAGATTTTTTAAAAATTTTCAATTTTTTTATACTAAGGGGATGATATCACCCCCTTAAGGATGAATTTTTGACCATCACAAGTTTTCATCAATCATATAAACACATCACATTCACTTTTTAACATTCATTCAATAAAAAAATGTAATGAATATTGTTTTTTAGTTTAATTGATATTATTTAAATGTTTCACTTTTTGGGTATTTTCAACCCCTAAATAGGGGTGATTTTCGAAAAATTTTAAAAAAACGAAATAACATGCTCATCTTGATTTTTCATGACGAGTAATTTGGTACCTGCCAAATATTTTTAGCATTTCAGTACGATTCTTTAGCGAGGTCCAGAAAACGGGCTAAATTTGCCATCACTCCTTATACATCATAATTTAGAATCTGGAAATTATTTATTATATTAACATGTTTTACATGGTTGATATTAACATGTTTTAAACAACACACAAAATGAGATGATTGATTTAAACATCATGTGCAACCTTTTAAAGAACATTGAATCTCTCAAATAGTCTATGTTGCTGAACAACTATCTCTGTAGCCCACACTACACTGATGACCTAATTTTATCACTTGAGAGCACGGGTGATATGTCATTATGAAAACAGCTGTAATAAAAAAAATACAGTAAAATTCCCATTTATCTAAAACAATTTATGTGTTATTGTATTGTCAAAGGGTATGGTTCAAAGAAATCCGACAAATAATCACAATTCATGCTTCTAACATATGATATAGCTTGCTGATATTTCTCCTTTATGTCACCGATGCTGACTAATCATCAAATAAAAGGAAAGTTTTTTGTTTAGGATATATTTTTTATTGTCATCATTTATGTTTTGCTGTTAAATTTGATTTCTGTTAATTATACTGACACATTATTTTTGTCGAAGTTTACTGCTCTTCATATGTCCATATTTAGACTGATTATGAGTAATCTGTATTGTATAGGTTTATTATTCCATACATGACTTCCATACAGAAACATATCCATGCTTAGATTTTTTTTAAAGCAAAAGATTTTGGCCAACGTAATTAGTTTTTTCAACAGTCAATCAAAGAATTTTTATAGGCTAACTAGGATTATTAGGGTGAAATTAAGTGATTGCGGCTCACTTAAATTGGGAATTAAAAAATGGTTGAAAACATATTTGAGTGCTGAAGAACTCACTTATTTGGTATCACTGAACTCAAAGTTATGAGTAGGCATGTGCGAGATTTAGAATTTTCGAGACTAGACGAGAAGTCATTTTTTAAACGAGACGAGACATGATTCTCAGTCAGTCGAGATTTCTCGAAATCCCGAGATCCCGAGATTTCTCGAGCAACCGAGATTTCTCGAGATCGTGAGATTCCTCGAGATACCGAGATTTCTCGAGATCGTGAGATTTCTTGATATATTGAAATTTCTCGAAAAAGAGGTGAATTTAATATATTAATACTTATTACACTTTGGTTTAACTCAGCATTTAGGAAATCGGTCATCGATTTCAAAATGCTGAGTTTGATTTTAATTTGTATCGATCGAGCATCTGTGTGAAGCTCGATTCGTATGTAAAAATTACGTTACGAGACGTAACAGTTCTTAATTGAAAGATTGTCTCCAATATTTTCCTTAAGTTTCATATGTTGAATATTCCCCGGGAAATTTCAAATAGTAAATGAATTTTGGGATTTGAGTAGTCTTGGTGTTTTTAAAAATCTTAAGAATTCAAGAAATGTCGGAATCTAAAGAAATATTAAGATCTCAAGAAATCTCGGAATCTCGAGAAATCTCGATATCTCAAGAAGTCTCAAAATCTCGAGAAATCTTGGAATCTCGAGAAGTCTCGAGATCTCGAGAAATCCTCAACTTACTGATAGTCTCGTCTAGTCTCGACTTTTTTTCCTCATCTCGAGATTTACGAAACCTCACACATGCCTGGTTATGAGGGTTTCAAATATCCAGTAGTAATAGGGTGTCCTATTTGAAAAACGTAAGTTGGTAACATTTCTAGTGAAACCCAATGTTGTATACAAGACGCTGGAATTTAAAAAACTCTCAATAGATAAAGAAAAAAAGAGGGGTATACCATGATTCTTTTTGTCACTCAGTATAATGCTCTTGTCAATGTTTTGACAAGATAATAGGATTTAGAATAAGATTTTATACTAAAACTCACAGTAAAAGCATGAATAAATAATTGCCGAAACATTGGTGTGATCCTATTGTTTATATTTATTTTCAGCCTAGCATAGCCAAATGGAGGACCGTCTTTATAACTGCGGCATGCGTCTATGCCGGCTGCTGTACATTCTACGTCTTGTTCAGCTCTGGTGAGCGACAGGCCTGGGATCAACCTGCTGAGCTGGAGCCCGAGAAGAAGAAGGAGTTGAACGATGAACCAGACGTCGTGACTACTCGCGCATAAACACAAACTGGGTAGTACAATGTGATTTCTTAACTGTAGTTAGTGTTGTATGTAATATAGTTAGAATCAGTCAGTAGGTACTTAGTCAATACTGAGTTGTTACTACCATATTTTTTTAAACTTTATTTTTATAAGAGTTGTGTAAGAAATACTCCCAGTTGTTTTCTGAGTGAAACGGCGTGTCTTAAAAAACAGTCGGTAACATGTACGGATTCGCGTTGATGGAATGTAAGGTACTTGTTGAGAATTATGTTGAAAATTATTTATGGAAATGAGTTGTAAAGTGAAGTTTTTTATAAATATAATGTTAATTTTTACATGGTGTTTCATTAATGCAGACTATTAATATCCCTTCTTTCTCCTATTAGAATAGTGATGTCGACAATTAAATTTTATAAAAAATGGCGGAGGCGCCCACGTTAAATTTTGTCAGAATTAATGGAGGCGCCGGTAGGAAATTTTTTACCAATAATGCCGGAGGCGCCTATGTGACATTTTATCAAAAATGCCAGAGGCACCGGTCTGAAATTTTATCAAAAATGCCGGAGGCGCCGATGTAACATTTTATCAAAAATGCCGGAGGCGCCGGTCTGAAATTTTTTCAAAAATGCCGGAGGCGCCGATGAGACATTTTATCAAAAATGCCGGAGGCGCCGATGTTAAATTTTGACATAATGATGGAGGCGCCAGTGTGAAATTTTGTCAAAAATGCCGGACGCGCCGGTCTGAGATTTTATCAAAAATGACGGATGCGCCAATGCTAAATTTTGTCAAAAATGATGGAGGCGCCAGTGTGAAATTTTATTAAAAATGACGGATACGCCAGTGTGAGATATCAAAAATGACGGAGGAGGCAGTGATAAATTTTGTTAAAAAATGGGGGCGCCATTTTTGATAAAAAGCATATGCGCTTCACAACGTCTGATAAAATTAAGACTGTTATTTAAAAGAGGAATTCCATCGGCGCGTCTGTCATGTTAAAATGATAAAATTTCTCACCGACGCCTCCGGCATTTTTAACAAAATTTAACGTCGCCCCCGTCATTTTTGACAAAATTTCTCACCGACGCATCCGTCGTTTTTGACAAAATTTGACACCGACGCCTCCGTCATTCTTAACAAAATATCACACTGGCGCCTCCGTCATTTTTGACAAAACTTCAAACCTCATTTTAAATAATATTTCACACCGGCGCTTCCGGCATTTTTAACAAAATTTCACATTGATGTCAAAAGTAAAGTTGGGTTACCAACAGATACAGATACCAGGCAGTTAAAATAAAACCAAAACTGTTGTTGGTACAATGTAATTTATTTATCGGTACAATGCAATTTATAATACATGTATCAATATGTACGGTTACAACAATAAGAATAATACATATCAGATGCTAACAATAAAACAGATTATATCAAAAAGATCACTTAGACCACATATTCATTTCGAGACTAGATAGTACTTTATAAACGACTAGAATGTCACATACACTTAAAAAAAAGAATAAAAGACATCTCACCATTTTTCAAGTATGCACAATATAAAGAAATCAAACACATGCAAACTGCATCCTTTGATCTTAACAGTAAAGCTGTGACTCGGTGTGATTATAGTTAACACTAGGTTGATTATAGACATCCAAAAAAAACATCATCAACTCTGGCTATGAACGAGAGAGATGGAAATAGCGGTCATGTCTAAGCTTTTCGGTTATGTCAAACTTTTGACAAGTGACTGTCACAATTTGTAAAATAAACATTGTAAATAAGGTTATAAATTTGATCAAGAATAGAAATACGTCTTTTCTCGGCCAACTTTGATGACGTTTTTTTGATGTCTCCATAGTTAATCTTGTTTACTCACTTTTGTAATTTGTGAAGATCAAGGGACGCTATCAAAATAATCAATGTAGATGTCAATATACAAGGTGTTTCCTCAGTGATTTGAAAAACTGAAGGATTTGACAAGTCAAAACATGCTTAATGTAAGTGACAAATTTAAAAAGAAAAGATTAGTCTGCTCCAGAGATTTTGGAAAAAAATAAAACTTTAACGCTCTGTATCTGGGAAACTAAGCCACTTAGAAAGAAACTTAATATGACCTTTTTTTCATGAAATCGCCTGAGGACGTATCTCCCTCAGTCTTTCAGACTACTTAGGAAACGCCCTGTACATAAACATAATAAATATAAATTTAATGCTTACATACATGTAACATTCGACACATTTAATAATTGATTTGTTAGACAAAATTCTTTGCTTTAAAACTATCACAATTAATGATTAAAGTATAGTACTAGACCACCTATATCACCGTGTCTAACAGATCTCAACAATGGGCACATTTTTATTGTCTTTTTTTAAGTACATCAATGGAAATACAAAAATCATTTGTCTTTAACTTTTTTGTTTCTCAATTTTTTTACTAGTAATTCTCGCTAGTTTGACCTTTATTTATGTAAAGGAACAATCATATTTTCACATCCTTATATTCTTCTAATACAGAGTGTCCCATTATTGTCCCACCAACAGTTTATTAAAACCAATAGATGAAAATAAAAACATGCCCATATAATTATAAATTATTGACAACTGACATTCTCACCAAAATTGTGATTGAAAGTCAGGGCACATTTATAAAATATTTTAATTCTCATAATACTGTTCATTCATAAAACCATAAATATTATATGTATAAATAAAATAAAATTAACATTTACCTTTAAAGAGAGCATAACAAATAATACTAGTTTCTGAAAAGACTATAAAACCAGATCTATGAATTATCACACTTTTTATATACTTATAATACACATTATACTGATTGTAAGCTTCACGACAACCCAAACCTCAAACCATGTCTTTCTAATGTAAAAGACTAAGACATACCAACAATTCAAAATATTTTATAGTTTTACAAAACAAGGTTTTTAAACATTTTTATTAATTAATTTTGTCCTCATATAACATGTCCTCATATAGCAGAGATTCCTTGACCTAGAGGGCTTTGATTATCAGAAGAAATTATGAAAAAAACGTCAACTATAGGTCTAGAGCCATACTAGAGTCTAGAGTCTAGGTTTAGAATCAACTATAGATCTAGAGTCATAGCTAAAGGTCAAAATCAATAACCACATTTTAAAGTTAGAAGAAAACAAAATAAAACCCAATTTTTTTTACCCACTAGTGACTAAAAGAAGCAGCTATAGCTACAGGTATATTGACATAAATTTCTTTTTGGTCAAAGAATCTCTGTTATTACTTTGTACGCTCATTTCCCGGACACCTTGTATACGGTTATAAAAACTAAAAACCGTAAATTCTAAAAAAAGAATAGCCCAATAAAAAATTCAATTTTTTTTTGGCCGGCTAAAAATATGTTTTAGATTTACTGATTTTTCTGATTTGATAGAAAAGTATGCGGACTCTGGAATAAAGTACTTTTTTTATAGTTATCTAAAAATATTTTCAAATGTGTTCCAAACAGCAACAGAAAGTGGTGGTATACGTGATGGAGGCCAAGACTATTATTTTTCTATGAGGTGAACATATTACTTTTTCTGCGGTCTAAAATTAATAACAATAAAAAATTCAATAAAATGAGAAATTCAGTAATTATTTTTTTTTTGCTTTGGCCGAGAAGAAAATATTCCTGTAATGTCAGGTCTAGTTGCTTAGTAACACCAAAAAATACTGTAATAAATATCAAACACATTTTTAGCCACTGATTTTGTCACTGATCACAAATTATGTACCCACGAAGAAACTTGTGAAAATGGTGAAATGTTGCAGAACATACAAAAGGTATTTATTTCGTTAACAACCGATGCATATAAATAGCAACTTACATTTTGATAGAAAAAACATTTGGTTAAAAAGTACTAACGATATTTTAAACATTCAGTTATCATATTATTATCAGAATAAAAAATTGTTAAAAAGACCAGAGGGTCCGTAATAACAATTAAATTAACATTAATTTACTTTTATTTACTTGGTATTACAAAATAAAAACGAAATCTTAAGAATACGTCACATTAGAAAATTTTATGAGAGTGTAATACATATTTCATATCCTTATAGAGGTATATCAAATGCAACGTTAGTCTAAATCTACTTTTATTAAATATCAATACGTGAAATATACACAAGTAATGGAGGAACGATTTGGTGTATTAATGCTGCTAAATCTTAAAAGTGTATTTCAAATGCACTCATTCGATCTGAAATACTTGATTGTACATGCCTTATCCGATGCACGATTTGCTTCTAACATTTTTATCCACTATCGAGTAACTTCACAACTGTGTCACTTATGAGGTATAAATTTTTTGAGGTTATAAAAACTGAAAATGTTTGTAGTAAAATAAAAACATCTATTTGTAAGAAAAACTGTAATCTGGGTTAAAAAAATTATACTACCTGAATTATTTAAGATCTGTTCAACATCCTAGACCAAGATACACATTAGTTTTTTCTATTTTCCATTATTTCATTTGATACTTACAGAGATGAAAATTTTATATCTTGTGAAATACATTATGACAAGATTGGATCAAATGTTTTATTAAATTATTGTATATATTAACCCTTTGCGGCATACATTTTTTTATATAATCGGTTTCTCATAAATTGGTATCCAGGGGTTTTCGGGGTCGCTGATTACGAATCTGACTTCAGATTTTACAAATTCAAAATGGCGGATCCAAGATGGCGGACAAAAATGTCAAATATTAGTGGATTTCATTGAAAATTGATACACAGAGAATTTAGAGCTCGCTGATTACCAACCTGAACTTAGATTTTAAAAATTCTGAATGGCGGATCCAATTTCACCAAAAATTGCATATAGGTTTTTTCAAAAACGTTAACCCAAAAATGAAATTTACTACTGGATTCATTCCAAAGTTTACATATGGAGCTGTTGAAGTTAGTATTCTCGAATTGGTTATGGTGCCATTTATATGTAATTACCGATTTTATTCCTACAAAAGGATTGTGGTCAACTTGAAAGTATGAGAAAGATCTATTTGGGTGTCATTATGGATCCGCCATTTTTAATTTTCAAAATTTGAGGTCAGATCCGTAACCAGCAACTCTGTAAACTCCTATATAGTAATTTTCAATGAGATCTGATTGTATTTCAAATTTTCGCCGCCATCTTCGACCCGCCATTTTGAATTTTCAAAATTTGAAGTTAGATTCGTAATCAGCGACCCCGAAAACCATTGTATGATAATTTTTAATAAAATCCGGTGATGTTTGAAATTTTTTATCCGCCATCTTGGATACGCCATTTTGAATTTCTAAATTCTGACATCAGATTCGTAATCAGCTACTCCAAAAACCATTGTATAATAGTTTTTTTATGAAATCCAGTGAGATTTGGAATTTTTTCCGCCATCTGGGTTCCGCCATTTTGAATTTTCAAAATCTGAAGTCAAGATTCGTAATCAGCGACCCCAAACACCATTGTATTATACAATGGTGTTTGGGGGTTAAAAAAATATTAATTTTTTTATGAAATCCGGTGATATTTGAAATTTTTTGTTCGCCATCTTGGATCCGCCATTTTGAATTTCTATAATAATTAATTTTTGTTAAAAAAATTTTTTTTTTTTTAATTTGTTGATAATTATAAATAAATTCATCCCTTTGTGCAAACAAACTTCATACCTTTGTGCATGAATTTTAATTCTGTAGCATCCCATTATCATAAAAATACAAAAAACATCGGTTAAATCGAATTTAAACTATTCAAAATCGCAAAAAACGGTTTTAAAAAAGGTGGCACCGTACGGAGCCACCGTGCCGCAAAAGGTTAAAGCACTTCGCAGCACCGGTGCCTGTCCACTGCCTTCCTCACTCATCTGCAGCACAGCCGCCTTTGCGCGACAGAGACTGAGAGACAGACGCATCATATTCTTGCATTTAATTCCCAGTGCTTGGCCGGTGCTCGGCCGGAGCGGCAATAGCACCAGAGTTGGAGAGGCCTGGGTTAAAGGGTTATATCTAGTCACAGAGTGTTAGAGAATGCGAAAACAAAATATTTATTTATGACACTTGCAGAAATTATTCTTAAAATATCAACCTAAAAAAAAGGAATTCCAAAAATGTATTTATTTCACACAACTGACTAGATTTAATCTCTTAAATTAGCAATAGCAGAAAATTGATTCAATTTATTTTAGCTATTTTAACTAACATAAATGGTTTTCTTTTGTGAATAAAATGTGAGCAAATCATGCTACATCATCTATCCCACTGTATCATTGTAATAAGTGTAAAAAATTTTGATTATCTGTTCCATTAGTGTTTTTTTTGTTTGGTAAGTATAATGGTGTACTTCAACAGTCTAAATGTCATGTTGAAGAAAAAAATAAACACATTTCCCTGACACAAATTTTTAAAACCATGTCAAACGGCATTTAGAGCTTCATAAATATAAGCTTTATAAAAATATTAAGTCAACTATTCAGACATAACGACAGACAGTTTATGAATATTTATAGTTAGAGTAAAAAAAGCAAGTAAACCGATTTTATACCGTTCTAGTCTTGATCTTTCCTTTCAATGTAAAATTTGTCAAGACTGAAGAAAAAAAATCGAGTCGATTGGCACTTTAGCCAATTCGAGAAAATACTACCACTACATATCTACGAAGTATCAAAATACTATTTTTACATACTATAGTTTTAAGATAATAGCAACATTAACATTCACATGCCATTAAAAACATTGGCGAATTTATAATCACATACGGAAAAAACATTTTTTGAATCCTTTTCTTTATAATGCATATTTAAAGTTTACACCTATAATCGCGCCACATTAATGACTGGAAGAACTTTAAGAAAGATACGTGAACAACTACCTTAACTTTTAAGTGTGACAGTTGTCGAAAATAGAGGCGATACCGCTAACAGATTATCTATCACCACATGCAAAATTAATATGCAATTCAGATGAGGCTTAAACGCAACTAACCTAAATCTAAGGAATGTTATTGCTACATCTACCCTTTACGTCGCATATCATAATAGAACACAATCTGATTGTTGGAATGTTTGGCTCAGCAGAACTATGGCACTGTAAGAATGCCGGAAATTGGCTTAGATTTAACCGTTTTCATGAAAGGAAATGGTTACACATTCTACTTTCTAAAAGAGAAGATACTTCGGATATGTCAGCTTTACTGAGTTGTTGTCTTGATCAAGATGTGACCCGAATTACATATTAATTTCTTTATTTGCCATTATTTGGTGTACGATATACCTTCTTTCTCATTAAACGTGCTGAACGAACTCTGGATTGAGGAATGAGAAGCCCATAAATTCCGTCTGGTCCAGGTTCATCATAAATAACTTGTCGGTGGGGGTTAAGTCGGTCTTTTCTGATGTGAATTGTTTGTCAAAGTTACTCACGTCTTTTCTGTGTTTCTGAAAATCAAAGAATTTTCATTGAGATCTTGGACTATGCCCATATTTAATAGGAAAATGTTAGCGTTAAGTAGTTTGAATGGTTTAATTGGAATTAGAAAAAAAAGGGCTATATTTGGATCTAATTCACGACAGGTTTTAACATGGTTTAGTGTGCTCATTTGGGGTTCAGGAACATCGTCCTGAAATTGATCCCAATTTGGAGGTCAGAAACGATGTCAAATTGACGTTGTAATGTGCAAAAATCGTTAAAAACTGACATATAATTTACTATTACTATTATTACCATTATTATTATTATTATTACCATTAGAGGTATCAAATTTTTTCTAATGTGTAGGTAATGAAAATCCGGTAAATTTGCGACTTGTAGAGTTCGATTTGGTCAATTATTTATTTAAATAATTAAAAAGTACCGCTGAAAATTCCAAAATTTTGATTTAATCGTCATTTTGTGAAAAAAGCTTCTGCCTGCTTGAAACTTTTGGGAAATGTGTCTTTTATGATCCTCAAGACACCAAAAAAAATTTCATAAAAAAATATTAATTAAAACGAGAAATTCCATTTGTTCATAAAAAAAACCTTAAATGTTTAATGCTATTTGACCCTATTGCCGTCGACAAAAAAGGTTCATCCAGGTCTCATTTTTTTCGTAACGACCTATATTTTATGATACTGCAATGGGCATATTAATTTTTCGATTTTAAGACCGTCAAAATGGTGTCCGAAAAATGTATCAATTTTGGGGTTCAGTTTTTTTTTCAATTATCTCAGTAAACAATAATATTGACATGCGATTTTGATATCTTGGTAGCTGGTATTTTTACACAAATTTAAAAAAAGTTGCTCTAGCATATGCAGAAGCCGATAATTTTTTTTTAATAATCACCATTTGTTTATTTATAAACATTAAGGCTTCAAATTTTAACTGTGTCTAGTTCAATACTTTAATTTTGCAATTTCATTCACCATGACGTAAAAAGCGCTTTTTGGAAAGGTACACGCTCATTTGAAACTAATAGTGTTTTTGGGTGAAAGTAAATGATGTCATCAGTGATCCAATCCAAGCACAGTTTCTAGCTATTTCAAATTCCCGGACTGAAAAAAAAGTTCGTATCTTGGTCGTTTCTTACTCGATTTTCACGTTTCTTTTTTCTTTTGGGGTAGCACGTGAATATAACAAAAACTAGCGTGGAGAAATTTAACAATTATTTTAACAAATTATTATAAACAAATTTTTTTTGAAAAAAAATTAGTTATTTTTGCATCACACTGGCCATCTGGAAGACATTTATTAAAAAGTGATTGAAAATAGCAGTTCTTTAATGTTTCTTAAGACCTTTCGTTAATAAAAATGTCTTATTCAATCAACGTATTTGTTCATTACCTTTTCCACAATTGATTTTTAATAATAACAGCACAGGATGTATTACTTTAGTTACAGAAATAAATTAATGATGCAAAAATTATTAATTTTTTTTATCAATTACAGGACACCACCATATATATATGTTTTTTGGATCTGTGATTTCGAATCCGTGGTTGGATAAACTCATCCCTAACCTCAATAAAAAAACACATACCAAATACTTACAATTTTGGGCTTGAAAGGTGGTTGCACTTCTCTGTTTTCTATTCTGTCCCAATCGATACGTCTGAAAAATGCGTGACTTCTCACGTCTTCCTCTCCTCTTACACCACAACCTAATCTCTTGTTGGGATTCTTTGTCAATAACTGAAATATACAATAGTTAACGACACCGTGTTAAATGAAATTAAGAACGGTTATTACCCCTTTACACACGTCTTTTGCTTCTTTCGACAGAGATTTTGGATAGCTCACGTTATGATCTGTGATGGCGGCAAATAATTCCTCTTCGTCCTCCCCGTCAAAAGGGGGCTGGCCAACGAGCATCTCATACAATAAAACCCCGTAAGCCCACCAGTCCACAGATTTACCATAAGGTTGATATAAGATGATCTACAACATAAAGTTGTACTCCATTGAACCCCATCTAGCAATAATTATTAAAGGATCAAGGCTTCCAGCAATATATGAAAAATCAATTCCTAAGATTTTTTCAGGTTTCCCAAGATAAAAATTTTAAAACACTCTGACTTACTGTTAAGACTAGTTCATTATGGACAAATACTGTCTATATAATTGAATTCACCACATTTAGAATCATGACTAGGGTTCGGAATGTTTGCCATAACGTGTGTAAACTGCGTTTAACTATTCTGCTCTCTCCCCCGGCGCGTTGTCGGGGAAGGTCAGTGGCGTACGAATACACGGCCAAGAAATACATGCGTATATAATTTACAAGGAGCTTAAAAAATACGGTTTGTTTATACTTTAATTGTCACAGAATTGTATACTGCCGTCCATGCGTTATGCGCACATTTCCGGATCCTAATCATGACTAAATTCTTAGTACCAAGCTCGGAAATTTGTGCTACAATGCAGGACACTATAAAACTCTATGATAATGAAAGTATAAACTGTATTTTTAAGCGCCTTGTAAATTATATACGCGTGTATTTCTTACCCCCTGCATACCCACGCCACTGACCGATCCTTCCTGATGTCCCGGGACTCGTGCGACGTCTGCGCGGCAGTACGCTGATCTCATGCGGGAACGCTGGATACATAAATGCAGTTTTACATTTAGTAAGCCTGGATTTCCGAACTCTAATCATAACACATAAATCTTTATAGGTATGTATGTATTCTAAAAGAATTGTCAATTTTCTAATACAAAAAAAAACATTTTTTAAATTTCATGAAATCTAGTTTTTTATTGGATCCTGACTTTTTTTCCTGATTTTTTTTCAAAGCAGTGAAATTCCCTGATCTTTTCAGGTTTTCCAGAATGGTCTAATCCCTGTATATATACAGTATGCCCACAGATGCGGTCTACAATAGTACACAATACAATACACAATAATCTTCAGAAAAGCTTTTGCTTGTCAAAAACAAAACGATTCACGAGGAAAAAAATAATTTTTGTAAGCAGTGTGACCGAAAATAATTAAAATTAAAACTTTGCCATTAAAAACACTATACTTTCACTCCATATCATGGATATTGAAGGAATTATTCAACCAAACTATACAACTCAAATTGTTGCAATGCCATTTTTATTGGTCTTTTCATTCTTCTCAATGTCAAGTAGTGAACTAGTGTTTTCAAATTTTTAAAATTTGTAAAAGTAAATCGTCATTTTTGTCGCGGGATCTCCAGGGTATTTTTTAATTAATGTTTGTAAAACCTTCCTTTAGACAAAAACGTCTCTTTTACATTATGAATCGCATTTTTTTCACATATAAAAGCTATTCCATAGAATAGCCGAATGAAAAGAGCTATTTTTTTTTTTGTTTGTTATACTAACTATATTAATTGTTTTGTTTGAATTATATTTTTCCAATTTTAGCCTGTAAATTGTAAACCATAACTGTTCTTTGTAATTTTCAGCTGAGTACCCCTGTGTTGATATTTTCGTAATTTGAAATTTTTTATATGTTTTACTTGTGTTCTAGTGGTTTATTTCCAAAATGCTGTGAAGTTAATGCAACAGTTAAAAAAAACAATAAAAAGAGACTAACGACAAGGGACAGTTCAGCACTTTGATGATTCGATACCAAAATTGAATGGGCTTGATTTTATGTCAGGAATATATTGAACCATCCAAAAAAAACGTCATCTAAGTTGGCCGAAAAAAATTATGAATTTCTCTTCTATCTTAAATTTATAACCTTATTTAATTGTCAAGGTTGTTACATTATATAATGTAATAATGGCTATCATATGACAGCAATTATTTATTTTACAATTGTAACAGTCGCTTCTCAAAAGTTTGACGTAACCCGAAAAGCATCGACATGACCGCTATTTCTATTTCTCTCGTTCATAGCCAGATTTTATGACATTTTTTTTTGGATATCTCTAGTTTTCATAAATCACAATTTATGCCTTACCTCAGGAGCAATATAATCAGGAGTCCCACAGAATGTTTTAGTAGTCTTGTCGCCAGAAATTCCTTCCTTACACATCCCAAAATCTGCAATTTTAATGTGTCCGTCTTGATCTAACAGAACGTTATCCAGTTTTAAATCTCGATAAACGATTCCTCTAGTATGTAAGTAAAACAAACCGATCGCTATTTCAGCTGAATAAAAACTGGAAACATAGTGACCAATTAAACAAATAAACCTTTATGTTATCAGTTTCCCTTACACCGCTACTGGTTCCTTGAATTTTCCACACTGCTGGATCTGGAACATCAAGTCGCCCCCGTTTACGTACTCCATCACGAAATATAAACGGTCCTAAAAGACGTGATTATAATACGCCGGTAGAAAAATAAGGCGATTGCGTTTTACCATTGTCTGGAAACATGAATGTAGCTGTACCAAGAATGGAGGTTTGCTAGAAAGTGCTAAAACTCGTTTTTCCACCATCGTACATTCCACATCGTCATCCTGAATGATAATATCTTTTTTTAAGTATTTTAATGGCATATAGCTCGTCAGTACCCTTCCTTTCTGCTAACATAACCTTAAAATCAGAAACAAGCACACGTCTCATATAAATAATTATTGTAGTTCGATATAAATATACCTACTGGAGAATTTTGTATCACTAAAAATAAACTTCCAATTTTTTTACATATACAGAATGTCTACGACGATAAGGTACAGTCAATACCTTTTAAATGGAGAGATATGCGTTTCAGGATTGTACTGTTGGATATGGCTAGAAATTCGGAGTATATTTCTGTATAGTTTTAATTTAAAAGCTGTTCTGAGTCAGACGGCATCAAAATAATTTAATAATAAAAATCAATAGTTTTGATATCTCTTTACTCAGTACGACTTCTAAATTCAAATTAAACAAAAATATAGAGGGTTCTATTTAAAAATCCAAAGTTTATATTTCTCGGATCTAGGGCTATGGAAAAACGTGAAAACGCTAAAAGATATCGAATTTCAAGCCATTTGCAACAGTGGAAACCAAAAAGCTGTATTTATTTCTGTTCAAATGTTACTGAGGGTACTTATTTTGGTAGACACCCAATATAAGAAGCCATCCAACAAAAAAAAAAAAACGTTATCAAAGTTGGCCTAGTAAAAAATGACTATTTCTATTCTATACCGCTATTAGACATAACCGCTATTCAAATCTCTCTCGTTCATAGCCAGATTTGACGACTTTTTTTTTGGATTATATAAAAATAATAACTGACACATTTGCTATGTTGCCCCCTCTTGGCTATTTTATTGTTTTCTTCACTTGTTACTTACTTTTCCAAACGATCCCTTCCCTAACACCATGAGGAAATTAAAATCACTAGCCCTTATTATGTCCTTTTTGCCCATGTTATGTGGCACATCTTTATCCACTAATAAAGATGGTTTTTTCGTAATTGATGCTTTCTAAATAAAAAGTAACATATAATTATCTGCTTATTACACACACAAGACGCCACATTACTTTACTGACCCTTTGTTGATTTCTGATCGTGGCCATATCTACCCCTCTTCTGGTACTGGCACATTATAAAACTCGCCCTCCTCCTGCGTGAGCAACTTGAACCAGCCATCGGCTGGAGCTTTCAATATTTCCGAAATGCCAAACGATAACGAACCCATGAAATCATTGCGAGAGGTCCTGTCCCAGTCCCATATCTCAATCAGAAGACGTCTGTCTTTGTCTTCTGGTTTTAATTCACTAAATTGTTTATAAAAAATTATTTAGAGACAATATGTGTTACACATATTTCTTTAAGATAAATTCACTTTTTTGTGGTAATGATTAACAAAGGTGAAAAAACTGACAAAATATAATGAGTATATTAATATCAAAAACTTAAATACGCACACAGTACACAGAATATTTATATTTGAGTATTATTGAAGCATACATTAAATCAACTTACAATGTAATTGTCTCGTTCCAAACTGGATTCAGACACGCTTTCACAGTTTTTGTTTTCTTCTTAACATTATCGGAGTCTGGAATAAGTTTAAGTTTTACGTAAGGGTCACTCAAACCATTTGGGTCCATTGGTATCAGATTTCGTCCCTGCAGTACTGAAATATAGATATGGATAGAGGGTAACAAAGATGTAGCACCAAAAGTTATTCTTCTATTTAATTATAATTATCTTATATTTTCTTTAAACTTATGGTGTTTTTTTTTTTTGGTGAAGACTGGAAGATTCAGTGATTATTCCATTCACATCTAGGAAAGGAAGTTATTTAAAAAGTTCAGCTTACGTAAGTTCAGCTGCATTTTTAGAATCAATGTTTTTCAACACCTATCAAATTACTTAACACGTTGAGTGCGAAGCACAACCTTCATTTCAACCGCGAGGTACGGATATTTTTTTTCGACCTCTTCTAAAATCGTTTTGATGACCTCAATAATGAAGGATAAATATAAAAAATTTATATATTATGTATTATTTGGGTTTTATTAGGGTTGTAGCCTGGGCTAACAACTGTACCCCGAGTTCGTCCCCCACCAGTCCCTAGCAGGTAGAAATTGTGATGCTAGGGTTGCCAAGGACTGTGTTAGCTTGGGCTAACACACGTACCCAAGAGAGCGTTACGTTTGTTAGCCCCGGCTAACATCCGCACTCAACGTGTTAAATATTTTGGAAATTAATACCTAAACAAATGCAATGCCTCAGTAAGCAGGTTCTTTATTTCTCTTAATATAGATCAATTATTTACCTGCCATTAAACTTCGTGTGAAAGTATATATAATGCTTCTACAGGATGTTTTCAAAAGAAAAAATAACCATATGAAATAATTTCGACAACTGAAATAATCATAACAGTATTTTTGATACAGATTTTATTCTTTTCCTTGTTACCTGATTATAACAGTACCTACTATAATAAGCACTCATTTTTTGTTTTATTTTCGAACACCCTTTATGTATTAGTTGCAAATTTTTAGTACTTTGTTTAAGAAGAGGAATTAGCAAAAGCAGTGGAAACAGAGGGTTACTGGTTTCGAACTTGACTTGGCATACAAACCTTCGACAGTAAGTTTACTTCCAGAGCAGTTTATTTTCAGCTGAATTCCTACCTCTACGCTCGGTATGATCACAACCACATAAATTGGGAACGCTCTCTTCACATCTTTTATGTACATTCATATCGCATGCTAAAACATATCAAACAATAAATATTCCATATTACTCAATATAACAGTTTATCAGAAATCAAGTGTGTTTTACATTTAATTTTAAACGCCATTACTTATTTTATAAATAAAAGATGGCACGAGAAAAGTATGAAAATTAATGGATAGGGTAGTATATACAAAATAAACTTTATGAAAGCTTTACATGTGCTTTTAATGAGAACATGAAATCATCGCCAGTTAATATTGTAAAATGAGGGTAATTTCAAATGGAAAATATAATAATATAGACCAGACCTCTACAAACTTTTGATCGGATTAATTAAAACTGAAATTAATTGAAACTTTACAACTAAAATGTGATTTTAAGCACCTCTTATAGATTTTAAAAGTGTTTGTTACATTAATGAATTCAGATTATACAGGGTGTGCCACCTAAGGCGGTTTCATCCATGACTCGGTTATTGTAAATTTAAGAAAAAAATGTATCAAATAAAAATTGGCTAACATAATGTGGTGCACATTTGTACAATATTTCTAATCATACAGGGTGTTCCATTTCCTGTAACTGCTAAACAATTTTGTTATTTTAAATGGAATACCCTATACATTTGTACATTTTTGGAAACCACTAAATTTTAGGTCGAGTGTATTCACCATACATGGTATTTAACCCACTGCTTTGGAGATTATCAACTGTTTTTGAAAAATAACACGATTACAGCGCTCCAAATATCGAGCCATTAAAAAAAAACGTTATCAAGTTGGTCGAATAAAAAAAGCCGTATTTCTATTCTATCTTCATAACATAGTATAAAACAAAGTCGCTTCCCGCTGTCTGTTTGTCCCTATGTATGCTTAGATCTTTAAAACTACGTAACGGATTTTGATACATTTTTTTTAATAGATAGAGTGATTCAAGAGGAAGGTTTATATGTATAATACATGCATAATATAGTAGAGAAACACTGATAATCTTATGGTGGCACTTCGCTTGGCGTAGTGTATTTGTGTTTGAGTATCGCTGTATTTGTCCAAATATTTGATGTTTTAGCAAATATTCCAAACACGCCATCCACACATATATAAAAATACTCAAATATGCCAAATATGTTTGAATATTCAGAACCAGTGACGGACGTGTTGACAGCGACAGCAGCTTATTACCTGAATGCTTCTTATTACCAATACATGTTAAATCTACATAAGTACAGTTACTAGAAGACCATGACGAACACGGCGCTGGTGGAACCAAGTGTGGACGGTTACCGCAAATATGCGCCTTATTTAACTTCTTTGATGTGCGATTGAAAACCGTCAAGTGGACGGACACGCGTATTTGCTGTTAGCGCTATTCGCGTTATTTGTACAAATAAAGCAAATATAGAGAATAGCTTCTCTACGCATCACCGTTTTTGGGCAAATACAACAAATAACATATACGAATACGCTACGTCAAGTGAAGTGCCGCAATTAGAGGTTTCTAGATGTGATGTCGTAAACCGTGCGAAGCCGGGGCGGGTCGCTAGTAAATTTATAACCTTATTTAATTGTCAAGACTGTTACATGATGTTGACAGATTATTTAGTTTACAATTGTGACAGTCACTTGTCAAAAGTTTGATATAGACATAACCGAAAAGCTTCGATATGTGCGGGAAGGAGTGGCTATTATTATTATTTGCCATGGCGCACTGGGAGCGACTTAAGATTATTTCGGTAATGCATTTGCTTTACAGTTCTGAGGAAACCCAGAAAACTCAGAACATTACCAAATCTAGGGCATGTGCGGTTGGATTGGCATCTATACATCCACATCTATACACTAGTGTATTAGTGGTTGCATGTCAAGCCCTGACAGAGAAAGCGAGACTATTAAAAATCGTCTTCCCCGGCCAGGACTCGAACAACGCGCACAGAGGTATCGCGACTGGAAAGACGGCGCTTTAACCCACTAGGCTACCCGTGCCCTGTAGCATGTATAACCTTATTTAATTGTCAAAGCTGTCACATTCTATGACAGCCATTATTTATTTTATAATTGTGACAAGTCACTAGTCAAAAATTTGACATAACCGAAAAGCTTCGACATTTTGATCTCTCGTTCATAGCCAGGTTTGATCACTTTTTTTATGGCTCCATTATGTTATTCTGTATCGTATACAATTGTCAAACCTGACAATCTTCCAACAGTAATAACTTTTTTCCAAATGGAATGACCTACATTAACATATACGTTGAATGTGAAATTAAGTTAATTTTTAATTGATACAAGGTTTTCCTTATTTATCTCCATCGAGGAAAATCGGTTATTTTCCAGTTCATTTTCGTTTGTTTTGTTCTTAATACATTCTATGATCATTGTTGTCAGTAAATGCAGTAGATAATTTTGTCAAAGCCTACTTGATTCTTTTAAATCTTATTTTGAGAACTTTGGAAAATAACCGATTTTTTCTTGAAAACTGAAGGAGATGGATATGGACAACCTTATATAAATTAAACGCTAATTTAATTTCTCATTCAATCGTCGTTCCAATGTGGGTCATTCCATTCGAAAAAAAAAGTTATTGCTGTTAGAATGTTGTCAAGTTTGACAATTGGTATTTGCGACACAGAATAACGTAAAACATTTTGCAACAATGAAAATGAAAGAGTAATTCATGACAAATCGAACTGCCAAACCGATTAATACACCGCATGTTTGCAATGTGTTAATAATTATTACATTCGACATTCCGTAAAAAATGACAAAATCAATACGCCATACTGCCACTTAATTTGAAATACAGTTTACTGCAATTTAAAATATAGTTAAAAAATAATTGACGCTTAAATCTTTGCAAGGTTTTCCTCTTGAAAAAAAATTCTGCTGCTAACTATTACATTCCGTAAGTGCATATGGCACTGATTTACATTCCGTACACGTGTATGGCACTCGAAGTTTCATTGGTTTAAATTTTAAATCTGACCAATGGGATTGTGCTAGGTGCCATATACATGTACGGAATGTATAAATGCAAACCGTACGTCTTTAATTTTTTTGGTTCAGGCGCTATTTTGAAAAATTTTTAATACCTCCAAAACGGTGGGTTTTAGGTACCATATATGGTTAATAAAGTCAACCTAACATTTAGTGGAATATCCAAAAATGTACAAATATACAGGGTATTCAATTTAAAATAACGAAGTTGTATAGCGGTTATAGGAAATGGAGCACCCTGCATAACAATATTTTTTTTTCTTAAGTTTATAATAACAGAGTTATGGAAGAAACCGCCTTAGGTGGAACACCCCGTAGAGGCTGAAAGATAATTGGGTAAGGAAAAGGTATTCTATTTATGTACTAAAAAATGTGATAAAAATTGTGTTGCTATTGATTCGTTAAAAAATAAAAAATAAAATGTACAACACACCTAAATTGAATATTTATTTAATATTCGATTTTTCATTGTAGTCCCATTGTATTGTATATGTAGGTAATAAAAAAAGATTGGACAAAAAGGCCTTAAGATAAAAAGAACGTGCAAGACAGAATGAAAAGTGTAATTTTTAATTTAGAAATAGCTAGAGTAATAAAAAAAAATACTTAAAAAACTAATATGATACTTTTAATAAAATTAATATTATAAATTATTCTAATTTTAGGTAACAAACACTAAAACTTTTTACATTTTTCTACAACCTTTTTTGGTGATAATTTAGTATTTATAAGTACAGTTTTGGCATTCAGTGATTTCCTTAAAATATATATTTCCGTACCAGGAAGATATAATTTAAAACAGTATTTCTGAATTTTTTTTTTAATATACAGAACTTTTTGCCTATGTTCATTTTTTATTATGATTAAATTTACGGCACATTACCCAGCTTTCATAAAAAACGATTAAAATGTCATGCCTTCAAATTGGTTTATTAATAAAAAGCTCAAGCTTCTAAATAAATAAGACAGTTTTGACACACAAGCTTCTAAGATAATTTGCAAATTGAAGGGTAGAGGAATGTTTAATGCAAAATAAGAAAATTATATTTAGGAGGAAATTCATAGCTTGGTTCCAAAGCGTGTAGCGAAAAAATGCTATCGATATATCTATTCGATATACTGACTTTCTTGCATATTACAAAGTAATAAGAATGTGCAGTACCTAATTATACTAATTTTTTACAAGTTTGTTATTTATTTATTTGTTTTCCAATACGGTTTTAAAATGAAGTTAAGCGATTAAAAATCAACAAGAGGTTATTACAACAAAGTAGCTTAAGTTAACAAATTAATTTTTCTAACGTGTAAAATATTATTTTTTTAAAGGAACTTAATTGATTACATCTTGATTTCAGATACAGAAAATATGTTATTTTGAGAGTATTTCCTTATGTCAGATGTCAGTGTTCGACATACACATAATGAGCAATTTTAAGACATATTTATTAAGCGACAGATTTAACTTTAATAATGTAAAGTCAAAGTGGATGGAGACAATACCTGACAATAAAGAACTTCATGAACTACCTCCCAATTAATGAACTTCATGAACTACCTCCCAATTAAAGATGTTTTTAATGGTTTTATATTATTGATATTTTAATCGTATTGAGAGACTCATCTGAAGTGAATGATCATTTGCAGAAGAGTGGACAAATTAATCAAAACTTTATGAAAAGGAACACTTGCTATTCTGTACTCGTCAAATCCAATTTTAGTTTCTAGAACCGTAGAACTGAAACTGGGAACTGTGTTTTCAACAAAAACAAAAAAGGAAATGACCGGATTACAGTCCTTATCTAAATCCTATGGTAATAAAAACTACATTAGCTGAACAGCGATAGAATTAAGACAAATTATTGTAATAAAATATTAAGTAAAAATATTTTTTTAATCTTTAAGTGTAAAGAATTTTGCAATGGTTCCATATATTTGCATTAATTTTTATTAACTTAACTTTAAGCTGTCTTTAAATTACTTCCAATTCGATAAGTGCGTTAATTAGACTTGACCGGTACGAGTTATTATTTTATAGCAAAAAGCAAGCGTGCCTTTTCTTAACAGAAACTTCTAACCCTCTATTTATTTAAATCAATATTTTTTCCATTGTAGGTTTTGTTTACATTACGTAATTTTGAGTGGGATACCTGTTAATGGTTTCCTGATACTTCTTTGGTAGACTGTGCCAACCAGTGTGTAGCAGTGTCTATGGGGTCTACTTTAGTCATACTTTTCCACTTGAAAATGATCTCTGGCACCTGCGATCAGTGGTTATGCAAATACTGTCTAAATCATATAGATAGTTCCCTAGCAAAACTAACATTGTGTACTCGTTTATTCAACAACAACAAAAAATGCTTAACACCTTTTAACACATATGTATATATCCACCCTTCTTCTAGTGACAGATTTAAAATAAAGTAGCGCGATTTCAAATCTCCAACGCGCTACATGTCTTCTCAATAGTTATTATTATTTTTTTTTTAACACATGCTCTATTTTATCTCGGTTGCTTTTTATAAAAACATATACCTAGATATAACTGAGAATATAATTACCGCATATACAGTAAGCGGCACCCTAATGCGTACATAGCCAAATGAAGGGCAATTGATAATTTAACTTCTTTGTTCAGTAGATGTAAACATGAGGTGAGAACCAATCGCAATCCAATCGCTAGCGCAGGCGTATGAAATGCATCCGGTTTGTCGGTAGGGCTGTTTGAGTTAAAATTTGAAATACCATTTTATATTTTATTCTGGTCTAGTGCCTGATTAGAAAAGTGCGTATCATCAATCAATATTGTCATTTGCCAATGATTTTACGTGTGTGTGTGTAAGCTAAAACACATACGCCAGCACATCTCCTTCGACCAACTATTCGCATACTAATAAAAAATATAAATTAACCAAACGACAAGTACGACAACAAACGACTAGCGTCTAGCCGGTACCAGGTCACGGGTGATCCTGGCCAATGAGAAATACCTGTGTAACCCGATGAAGGCGGCAAACTTGAAGTCAGTAAGTCACAAAACTTTGATATGAAAGGTTTAAAGCAATTACCTTATTAACTTAGCTTGCTTCTTTTTTTGATATTAAAATTTAGTTTTTAAGGAAATACAGACAAAAATCCACCTCTGTACCTATGTACGCATTAGGCTGCCGCTTACTGTATAATGCATTACCCTATTACTCTGTACACAATTATTATTTAGGATATTGCTCAATATTAAGAGCCTGCCTAAAATTATTATTAATAAACTTTGAAATACACGTAAGTCATTACTGTCATTAGTCATCACCACTGGTTAAGTTTTGGGTCGAATTCATAGTCAGCATTTCAATTCCAACCAAAACCAATGTGATTGGTCAGTTTTTTTAGAAAAAAATTAAACCAAAATGTACCACTAAAAAATATAAAATTGAATTGAAGTTTATTGAATATTTTGGACTTCAATATATGCAACTTTTATTTCAGTAAGATTCACATTTCATGTGATGAAAAACATGATAAGAATAGAAATGAAAGATACATTTTTAGTTTTTAGAATACGGTGAGCATGTCAAGGTCAAACTATACATAACCGAACCACGTGACATACCCCTCTCTAATTCCTGTCATTATCAAAGTTGTGCGAATGTGCGCCCCACAATTGAGTCCATGGCCTTTGTTCGAAGTAGACCTTGTGCCTATGTTACGTCGGAAAATGTTAAATATTCAAGTAGACGAACACGTCAAACTGGAACCTACGTTATTACATTGAGGTCTAGACTATTCTTTGTGAACGAGTAAGAAGACGATGATCTTCTGATTCTTCTGAATTCTGGAAAAACAAGTCATGATTTGTTGACCAGAATAACGTTCCGGTCCACACTGAACTATCCAGCATCATGTTTTGGGCCAAGCTTGGGATCTTTGTATTAGAACATCCACCAGAATATCCACCCTATTCACCGGTTCTCGCCCCATGTGACTTTCCTCTTCCCCAAAGTCAAATTCGCATAGAAAGGAACCCCATTTGAAACAGTAGAAGCTGTGTCAGAAAATCCGACGGATATCCAACATGCTTTCAAAAACTAATTAATAGCAGTGTTATGAATAATGGAAAATTCGTATGGAGCGGTGTAGGGACCGCGGAGGGATGTATTTTGAAGGAGATAATGTTACAATTATGAAAGAAAATCCGTTAAAATATTTTATAGCACTAATCCGGTTTTTTTATAGCCACACCTCGTATTTAAGGTTAACGATAAAAAAGTTTCGGTATTTGAAAAAATATATACTTATTATGTATATTATGTACCTACATAGTACCTCAAATACATCAAACTTATTGAAGTTATATGTACGTAGTTAATTTTTTTATGCACGCGACTGTTGTTTTGCAGCATGTTATAATTTTAAAGGAGTCACACATACATATTTATACAATGACTGCCAAAAAGTTGAAAAACATAATAAATATAATAGCTATTAAACAGTTCATTATTTTCTAATGCTTTCATCTTTTTACGAGTAACATAGTGTTATTATATGACTTATGACTCATGAGTAAACTTGGCGGAAACAAGACGCGCCACAGAGGCGTACTGATCATAAGTCTAATAAACGAAAGTAATTAGTAGCCTTCCGCACATTTGCCATAGTTCATTATGAAATTATATCATACTATTCAACATATTACATAGAGCGGAGGAAATAAATATGAATTGGAGCGACCCCCATCACATGCTATGCGAGTTGCCTATGTTATGCGTTGCTGTATGTCAACTTTATTCATGAGTAGAGTCGAGAAATTGTGCACCCTAACAGACCGCTTTAAGGTGGAGTAGGTAGCAGTGACAGTTGGAGGAATGAAAAATTCTTTGAGTTTCGTAAGAAAATATGGGGTCCACATCCTTCTATGGGGAGTGATTATTACGTTCAAATAGAAGGCAAATAATATAAAAACATATAATAGCAAAAACACTTCAAACGAAGCTTGCAACAGTAAATTCTCAAAAACGACTTTCTCACCAGTAAATCTCGGTAGCGGCTTGTAAAATGTTTGTGAAATGTTACTTCCACAAAGTGAAGTATAAAAACTTATTATAATTTACAGTTATTATAAAATACCAGAAACGAAATGCTGGTATGAAATAAAACTAGAATTCCCTTAACTTTGAGATCACAAGATTTCGAAAAAGTAACAAGAATAAAAATACTACATTTACTTAGCTATTGAGAAAAACAATATCTCGCAAATATTTTGTAAGCCGTTTTTAGCTTGTAAGCCGTTTAACATTCTATTTATGTTTAATAATCACCTACTAAAATATGACGTGGATCCCATGTTTCCTTACGAAAATACGAGAATTTTAGTTACACTAACCGTCATTCTACCTAGTTCCCCTCAATACGGTTCTGTTAGCGTCCGCGAATTTCCCAAATCTACCCATAAATACCCATAAGAATTTATAAAAAAGTATTTTTTTAGATTTGCTTAGAAATCACTATTGTTTAACTATACGTTTTCAACTAGAACATCGTTACGACAAAAGGTCAAAGGTGGATGTCATAGGGATGTAACTAAATTTGGTGGGTTGTATGTACACCTACTTCTATTGAGAAGTAACTTTATCAATTACTATCGTATCGTTTTCCATCAGAACCGTCCTATCTGATGAAAATCGGACAATCCTTGTTTTATCGGTTATTTTTAGTATCTTCCGAGAAAAGTTAAGTAAGCCGGTGTAAATCGAATTTTATGTTAACGAGCTTTTACAGCTGTTAAATAATGTTTGATATTACATAATGTATATCGCATAATAATAGCATTTTACTGTCCTATTTTTGCTTTTTCTGTTATTATGAGATGTTGAATATGTGGTGCCCATTACATTTCACGTAAAAGATAAAATAATATAATTTTTCTTAAACATGGAATTTCTTTGAGAGAAGCAGATATAAGTATATGTATTTATTATAGGAATTCGCCATAGGTAGATTAATACTGTAGTCATTTTCTCGTAAGGTTTTATTCTTACGCGAAAATTGATATTTTATTTTGTATATTTGGAAACATAAAAAATGGTGAAGGTGAATTTTGTGTTGATGTACAAATTGTATTTAAAGAGCTCTAAGAACATTATCTCAGACAAAATTCATATCCAATAATCAGTGAATGGACACAACGCTCGCCATTTGCTGCTGATTTGCTTTCATCACTCTGCATTTTATTTTGTTATAAATGCACCATTTCCACAACCCCAAAGCCACCTCTTTATCTTAATGCTGTCTAATAAATTGGTGTAGGGTGCCACAACTTGCTTTCACCCTGTGACAACCAGTTGCGCCCCTTTAGAAGGTTGCGTGGAATCTCTATTTGTCTCGAATTCATGCCATGGCATCACTTAAAGGCTCTTGAAGTTGACGGGACCCACTGTAAACGGCTGATTGAGCGCCAAATTATTGGGATGGATATGCCATCTTCAACCCACCCCCCTGAAAATTTGCCGCGTTGAGGGGTTTTAAGAATATCTTGATGTATTGGATGACTCTGAAAGCCTTCCTGAGGATGCTTGAACCATTTTCGGTCCACCACGAATAGTTTGTCTCTGCCAACGTCCTCTTTTTTTGATTCCCTCCAAATATTTCTGAGTGGATAAAAATTCCTGAAAGAAGGCTCGTTGGGTAGACGAATCCTTCCTTTGCATTTGTGTTACGTTACGTAAATTTTGACAAGCAGTTTATCAGGAATACAGCGGTTTAGTATGATTTTAAAGATCTTTTATATAAAAAAAAAATCGTATTGCTCTTTTTAGTTTAAACTTTACATTTCCCCCGAAAATATAATTAATTACTTCCACATCCATGTGGAAGTATAGTATTCATAATGTTTTTTTTTTAATATTGTTTGCACGTTCGGTTTAAAGTTGTCAAATATAAAAACAGTTATTGCACATGAAATTATTGAAAATGTAAAGTATGTACCATTACTGAAGCCTATTTTTTGTATTTCCATATACGTTTATACGTTTTTAAGAACATAATATATATTGTTATTTTAATCCTCTCCTACTCAATTGATACCTTAATTAAAAAAGCATTCGTTGATTTGGGCTGACTATGTTCTGGGTAACCCATCCAAATGCTTTTAAACGTTTGTAAATATTCGACTAAAACTATACTTTTTATAAGTGGTTATGTGCTTTTAACAACGCTAAAAGAATAATATTTACACATTTCATGAAACCCGAAAGACGACCACAGGAGGATACATCTTAAGATCGACAAGAGGGTTTGTTTAAACTTGTTATAACATATATTAATGTATAAAACCAACAACTGTTCCATCAAGCCAACGTTATTCCAGTTGAAACAATATTTGCTGGGCGTACTTCAACCGTCACTGTATAAATATGATTAATGTTTGATTGTATAAACACGAATTACGATCTTATTGACTCTAACTACAAAAACGATACCGTTAATACAGCTGATAAGAATAATAATGTAGGCGCAAATTATACGACTGGATTTTGATTTTCCTGATAAAATCTCATTACAATTTTTTTAAGCGTCTAAAATAATGATTAGTACCAGATCCGAACTTACGAATTCTGACCGTTTTAAGAACTTAATAGAATGCGATTTATCGGGAATACCTGTAAAAATCATGTATTCAAATTTAAATACAGAAAATTTAATAGCCTACACACAAAAATAATTTTGTGTGTAGAATGCACACTTTAATTCAAAAAGGTCATACAAACTACGTCAGGGTACCCAGCAAAATTAAATTTTTAAATTCCCTGACATTCCCATTTTCCAAAAAAATGTTTATAACGAATTCGAATAAGGATAAAATGAAGGTGTTTTAAAAACATATAAAGTTTGTAGGTTAACATGTAATGCACCTTCAGTACAAGTTTGAACTTAGAGTCATTTGTTTGACTTGGGCACAACGCAACGGATACTTTTGCAAAACTTCAACACGCCTATGGAGACAGTGTTTTTTCAAGAGCCCAGATTTTTCGGTGGTTTAAGGCATTCTCAGAAGGAAGAGAGTCGATTGAAGATGAACCACGCAGCGGAAGGCCTTCATCTTCAAGAACCGACGAAAATGTCGATAGAGTACGGGATCTTGTGCGTTCAGATCGTTGGTTGACAAGAATGATCGGGGAAGAATTTTTTGAATCACACCACTGTTCATCAGATTTTGACTAACGAATTGGGGATGAGAAAAATCCGCGCAAAAATGGTTCCTAAAAACCTTTCGCGGGAATAAAAGGACATCAGGAGAGAAAAAGGTGTCTTGACTTTTTGGAATCGATTGAAAATGATCCCCATTATATAGATCGTGCCATTACTGGTGGTGAGACTTGGGTAATTGAGCACGACCCGGAAACCAAGCGCCAAAGCATCGAATGACACACTTCAAGCTCTCCAAGACCCAAAAAGCAAGAATGAGCAAGTCGAAGGCAAAATGTATGCTGATTTGCCTTTTTGATAGCCAGGGAATTGTCCATAAAGAGTTTGTGCCTCCAGGCCACCAACAGTAAATCAACACTTTTACAGGGCGGTTCTTGAAAAACTTCGAAAAAGGGTCATGAGTGTGAGACCAAACATCAAGAACAACTGGGTGTTGCATCCCGACAATGCGCCTTGTCACACAGCCATTTTAGTAAACGAGTTTCTCCAGCGCTGTGTGGCTTCCCAAGGAAGTTATTTTGAAGGACACAATACGGAATTGTAATTCTATTCGCGTAAAAAAATTAAAACCAGTCTCATTACTTAATTTACACACCTCGTAACAAAAATAAACTAAAACAAAATTTACAAAAAATTGTATTTACAAAACAGGCAAAAACGGTCCTTCAATAACAAGACAGCTCTCTATTTAAATTTAGGCATCAGAGAATAGTAATTTTTTTTCCAGATTTTATTACACAGTTCTCTGACAAATGACAAAGTTTTAGTCATTTCCCTGACTACTTTGAATTGCCTTACTTTTCCGGGTTTTCCCGGTTTTCACTGGGTACCCTGTATATGTCAAAAATGCATCCTAAGGGAGCTATGACGTTGTTTCCTAGATTTTACTGATAAACTGACATAATATAATAGTAACTTTAATTCCAATATCAAATGATTTCACGTCAAGTCAGATGATTAAAACTGTTTTAGCTCACTCATGGCCAATGTTATTATTTTCAATAATGATTGTGCCTCCCAGTTTACAAAGAAAAGTTAACGCATTTTCTTCGAAAACTACGCATTTTTCAAAAGTCAAACGCAACCTGGTCAAATACATCTAACAGATGGAAACTATAAGAAGGAAACGATTCAAAAATTGATTCAAAAATGGGTTGTCGCACCCCAGTCCGCCGCATCCCTTGGAAGCCACTCCATTTATATAGGATTCGTATTGAACTTGACACTTGTCACTGGATGTGACATTTTCGAAATCGGGAATGGTGTCCAACTCGAAATTCTGTCGCCGTATTTTCGGAATCATTTCGACAAAAAAGAAACTGAAATAACTAAAAAATGTGTCGTTTATTATGGGTACTCGCTGCCGGGATAAATAAGGCATTCCTGGCTCTTTGATTAAACATATACAAGCCCTTTAATTCCTGACACATTATATTTCTTTATGAAGACAGTAATCATGCTGTAGGATCTTTGACTAAATCGTATTTCCGACTTTAAACTTTATATATAAAATAGAGCATGCGTCGTCATTTTAAATTAAGCAATAAAATTTATTTAATAATTAGTGTTTTTGCTTAGCTTACTTACATTTAACAAGCAAGAGGAATTCTTGTAGAAGAAAGCACGTATTACAGTAAATGATATCAATGTAGCGGTAATTTAGGAGAAATAAATAATACATGCATCTGAATGATGTCTTCAAACATGCAAAATAAATATTGTAATTAATAATTACCTTAATAGTAAGCAATTATATATGAAAGAGAAGCAAATCTGTACAAGTTACCTGTACATTTCATTCCTTGATGTATCACTCCGTAGAGTAGTGAACCGCAATGGTCACAAAATGTAGGAGATGAATATGTGTGGACTTTAAAATTGTGTCTAGTTCGAGTATCCTGAAAAGTGGAAAAAAAAGAAAATTCAACGATAAGTTAAGACCCTAAATAAGTAACACTAAAAATAAGGAAATCCATATATTATACAATTTGACTTGAAAAATGTATTTCGAATGAGAATAGTAATTTCGTGTAGTTTGAGGGTCGCTGAATCCGAATCCTCAGAATTACTCTATCACGTCAGGTTTTTTAAATACCCTAACCTAAAAGTGCAAAAAAACGCTATTTTCGCCTATATTTGAGGTTATCTATCATCGTGAATTTTTTTTTTTTTTTAACTGTTTAGGATCTTAAAGTGCAAGTCTTTCTCTTCCGAATGCCGTTGAGATTGCTCAAATATCTTGTTTTTTCATCAAGATATCGCATTTTGAAATTTTTAGGTCTTACATATGCAAAGCGAATGTATAAGCTGCAAGTTAGTTTAATTGCTGTTTATAAAATAGCAATAGATAAGATAAGATAGCAATATGATAAGTAGCAATTTATAAGATTCCGTAAAATACGTTTTTGAGGTTATGTATCATTATGATTTTTTTTTCTGAAAAAACTATGCAACGGATCTGAAAAGCCAGGTCTTTTTTTTCAAGTGCCACTGAGTTTGCTCAAAAAATCTTTTTTTCTCCTTGATATATCGCATTTTGAAAATTTTGAGTTTATATCGCATTTTACACAATACATTTTGTAAGACCTAAACATTTCAAAATGCGATATCTTGATGAAAAAAAAAAAGATATTTGAGCAAACTCAATGGCATTCGGAAGAGAAAGACTTGCACTTTATAATCCTAAACACAGCTTTTTGAGAAAATAAATTTTCGAGATGATACATAACCTCAAATAGCGTTTTTTGCACTTTTAGGTTAGGGTATTTAAAAAAACCTGACGTGATAGAGCGATTCTGATTCGGATTCGGGTTCAGCGACCCTCAAACTACGCGAAATGACTATTCTCATTCAAAATACATTTTTCAAGTCGAGCTGTGTTATTAATATAAGATATGTATCTATTTAAAGATTTAATAATACAGGTTATTAATAAATTCTACCAAATTCTTCGCATATACCTTTTAAAAACTTAATTTTAATTTCACTTTTATAAAAATTATTACACAGGAAGGTCAATTTAAAATCCTTACTGCCATTTTTTTATTATAAAGTTATAAGGATCTCGATGCATACACATATTCGGTGTTTTGTTTATTTCTCAATTCCCCCAACAGAAATAATAGTTTTTAAACACTAATTACGTTAAAATTGGATGCAGACGCAGACTTTTCTGCAAAATAGGCAAATATATGAATTAGAAACGTAACTATTTTAAAAAATAGTCACTGAAAAACAATAAGCGTGTATATCAATTTTAAATTTAAATGTAACGAGTAATGCAATTTGGTTCTAAAATTCAGTAATAAAAAAGTGGTCTCATGAATGTATGTTCCAAATAAAAGTCCGTACAAAAGTGTCCCAAGATAATAATGAAATAAAAATAACTTCAACGACCTTGTTAGGACACGTCACTGAAGGACAATAATTATATATTTTGTACAAAATAAAAACCGATGCACCTCACCGATAACGTTATTAAATGAGTGCAGTAGTACCACCACTCAATTATATTGAAATACAAAACTATAATGGAATGTTTTACTGAATTTTGAATTTCGCGCTTGATATTCGTGCAATTAGCAGTAGCTCCGAAGTTGCCGTGTTGTATTACTTGATATTTGTTGTCAGTTTGAAGTTATGTGAACCTTTAATATCTGGCTTTAATAGTGGTTTGTCTTTTTTGAGCTTCAAACTTTTATCTTGAATTGAAAACTGTTATTTTCAAGACAATAAAGTATTATAGTTGTTAGACTTATGTATGTTTGCCAAAACAGTTAAATAGCTGTAAAGAGTTAGTAGCATCTATGATCCGCTATTTTGAAAAAGAACGAGACAATAATGGTCCATTGCTACCCTTAACAGCTATTAGAAAGATAATTGAAATACAAAATTAAAGTATTAATAAAAACAACAGTCCAATATATTGTTTTAGCGTGTAGCATCAGCCCTAAAAAATAAAACAATCAACTTTTAAAATCACCTAGGAAGCGTAATCCTACCAAGAGGGTTACAGATAATGCAGCATTGAATACAAGTGGTACAAAAATCTACACTGCACTATTTGTCACCGAATGGTGTTTGTGGGAAAATGTATAATTTTTAAAATTTCTAAGCTTCCGTATGTTTTTTTCTATTTATTTTTCCTCTCATTAAAAAAAAATCCAATATTTATTTTTATATATTATGAAATATTTAATATACCAATTTCTAAATACTGAATAATTTCATAACAATCTGGTATCCGTGCGCTCTAAAACTTAAGGGGTAACGCCACTCTAGAGGATAAAAAAGAGGCCCATTTTTGACAATTAATTGATTGGGAGTTTGGTAAAATGGATTGAAATTTTTTTTAAACAATTTATTAAGCATGCATTGAACTAAGAAAAAAATTTTTTTATTGATATTTGGATGCAAAATGGCGGCTATATAACAATTCTCCGAAATCTCGTTTTTCAAAAAGGCCTTGGCGGGCGAAAAGATTCCTCCGAAACTATGACGCATGGAACAAAAAACGAAAATTTTTTATAATCTACATACAATAAACTACGTAGGTACAAAGTACGTAGGAATTTATTTTTAAATCGATTTTTGGAAAAATGGTGCTCTTGAAAAAACAAATCGATTTTTCGACCCAAAAATACACCTTAATTTGTTTATAAAAAAAATTGCCTTTCAATCATAAAACGGCTACGTACTTGTCTAGAAAATGTAATTTTAAAGATTCAGTTAAAATTTCAAGTGAATATATGCATTAGTACTCGAGTTCTGTTTTCGCCCAGTTTTAAAAAAAGTGATTTCGAGAAAAACGCGTTTAAAGTTTTACGTGCACTAAAATTCTTAAATTTTTACAGCAGTACTGACTCATACATACACGTTTATTATATAATTACGCACTCTAGTGGACTCCTGAGGGACTCTGGAACACCTTTTGAAAAGTGAAAGTAGGATAAAAGCGAGCGTGCCGCCTGGACCTTACCGCAGCGCCCAACGCACGCTCAGAAACGCTGAGGCAAAATCAAAAAACTAACCCATTTAATTTTTTTTTTCACCATAAGACCAATAGGATATCATTTTTAAGGGCCTAAAGCGTTGTTTAAGCCAAAAAAATAAAAAACGATTTTTTGAAAATTCTAGAGTGGCGTTACCCCCCTAACACGTGTTTGATGACGTGCATCAATTTTTATTTTGTATGAATATACAGTTTCTGTGGGGTCATAAAATTAAGGCATGTTTTTAAAAATTGGATACAATTAAAAGTTGGCTACATTAATATTTTTCTAACTTGTTTTTATCTAATTATGATAAAAGGGCAACTGATAATGCTCTGAAATCTAGCTGTATTTAAATTATACGACAATTAAGCTCTTCAAAAACATATTATTAATTTGAAAACTATTTAATTGGTGAGGAAAAATTATCTACTTACATCTGAATCTGCTCCTTTGTCGGCTCCTGGGCAGGTAAAAGTTACATACTCATGGCATCGTTTGTGAACAACGAAACTGCAAACTGAAAAATAAGTACATAGTTCAAAATAAAATCACAACAATATCACACTATAATAAATAATAATAATAATTGTATTTATAGTTATAAAAAAGATTATAACCATTATTAACATTCTCCATCTAGGAACTACAGACGATTATATTAGAGCAGTGATTTCTAACTTTTATTATCCCGTTACCTACTTGGCCTTTCGAGATTTGCATTGTTACCCTTTTAAAGAGGAATAACTAACTAGACAACAACGGTGCTGCGCCTTCCTATCTGTATTAGCCGCCGCTAGGTCATACTAAAAAATTTTACCGTAATTATCACCCCTTGATTACCCCCCCAACAAAAGTTCATTCTACCCCTTTAGGGGTAATTACCCCCAGGTTCGGAACCAATGTATTAGAGGAACACGTGAAAAAACGTAAGGTACAGTTCCTGTCATACACATTAAGAGATACGAGCAGAATTCAAACCCACGGAAATGTGGCGCTTTTGAAGGCCGAGATGAGTCTATTAAAGGTGTACAATAAGAAACATTTCGTTTCAAAACTACTAATAAAACTGCTAATTTTAAGAATACACTCGAACCCCTCTTAATTCACCTTCAGTTAATTCACATCCTCTCTTATTTCACCACGTTTCCCCTATTATGTCACGAAACCGTCCCGGTTAAGTCGCCGCCTGTAAAAGTTTTGGAAGTACGTTTGGAAATTGGATTCTCGCATGAATATGTACAATTTTTATTGAAAAAAAATTATTGTGTAATACATTAAATATAGACACCTAACCTTTAAAATAGGTAAGGTGTCTTTTAAAATATTTAACCTTCAAAATATTCACTGAAGCGGAATGAAAACAATTTTTTTGGTTTCTTGTTTTACTATTTGCATATATTATAGGGGTATATCCACTCTCAAAAGCAATAAAACTATTATTATTAATTTACAAAATATTTATTTTCAATTGCACCATCTTCTCCATCAAACTATCAAGACTACGATTTTCTTCGACTGTGACTATTTTGTTTCCACGACTCCAACGGCGAATCTGCAAAATCGATGGCAATACTTCATCTAGCGATGGAGGAGGAAAGTTCGGTGACTCTTCATCTGAATCCTTATTGTTATTGGAATTCAGTAATTCTTCTTCGGAGTCACTTTCTTCTATCCCCCCTTTGGCAATTTCAATCAATTGCGAATCATTAAAAATTTTATACGGCGGTTCATATTGGTCTTTATCTATCCAATTCTCGACTTCCTTGAGAGACATTTCACCAAAGCTGGGAATACGTCGTATCACTTCAAGTAGTCCTGCGACGGTTTGCGTTTGTACAGGACCAGCAAGATGAAGCTGTAGTAGATTTTTCCACAAATTCTTGAGAGTATCTATTGTAACACTGTCCCAGGCATTTTGTAACAAATGGAAACAGTCTCGGAGATTTCTTAAATATGGCAAGTCAGCCATTACTCGCCGAAAAATTGGAGTCCAAGTTAAGACTTGCATGAAATTGCTTGGTTTTTGCTTGTAGAACAGGTCCAGTCACATGTTCGCCGAGTGCTCTCTTCTGACAGAACCACAAAAATGTACATTTCTCAAAAAGACTATCGTGAACTGATGAATATCTGAGTACATTTTTATTTGCGCCGTATTTTTCCATAGTTTCCTTGTGTTGTAGTATTTTGTCTTTGATGTGAATGATTTTTGAGATGGCCGAGTGGTGCACTTTGTACTTTTCTGACAGATCCTTGTTTTTCATTCCATTTTTAAAATATTCGATGACCTGTAATTTCTCTGCAAATTACAATCTTTTAATAAATCTTCTTTCCTGAAAATTGAATTACCTCACTACGCAACGGACTCAAGGAAAAAGATTGAATCAACAAAAAAAACAATCAGATTGAACTTTGTCATGCACGACTGAGTATACTTACGTTGATTTTTTTGTTCAGTTGGCTCATTTTTCGTTATAACAAGTGCTGTGGTATATCTCTAAATATTTCTTTTTGCAACTAAAAAACGAAAAAGTTGACGTTATGATCGCGACTTAAGCGAGACTAAATTTCGCGACTTAAGCGAGGTGATGATGCACGGATTTGGTGAATTAAGAGGGGTTCGAGTGTATACAAAATGATGTACACACATACTTTTTTTAATTCAGAATAGTTAATAACATTGTTCTGGACGAAAATCCTCATGCAGACCAGTGGCGGTGCGTGATATTTTCAGTAAAGCCATATCTTGAAAACGACGCACGGGACCCACTTCACTTTTTAGGTGATGACTATACACCTCTTACAGAAAGGATTTATAGTTAAAAAACCGTCAGCAAAGTTTGTGAAAAAATTTCAAAAAAACACCAGCCTGGGTTTAAGTAACACGCCGAATATTTGCAGGTAAATTTTTTTAATTAGAACAAAATAATAAGGAGACGTTTTTCGATTTGTTACAAAATATTTTTTGTTTCAAAAAGTTATGGCCATTTTAATTTTGGGAAACAAAATGTTCCTATAAAATTAAAATTAAAATGGCCATAACTTTTTGAAAAAAAATTTGCAACAAATCGAAAACGCCTATATTTGTTTCTAGATTATGTAAAAAGCAAATATCCCGAGCGTTACGAGAACCCAGGGAGTGCTCCAGTGTTTTTGCAATTTTTCGCAAACTTTGCTGACGATTTTTTACTATAAATCCTTTGTAAGAGGTGTATACTCATCACCTAAAAAGTGAAGTGGCCGTAGGACTGAAATATCACGCACGTGCAGAACAGTGTAACTAATGTATTAACTAATATGTTATTTCGATAATTTCTACCTATGTAACCTTTACACTGACCTGTAAATTGTTGTATCATGTAGCAAAATCTAGACAACATCAACAACCTGTTTTGATTGATTGCAAAGCAGATATAAAGATGTATTTTATGATGTTGTACATCCTCGGCACATAAAACTAGAGCTTGTATAGAAAATGTTGTTAAAGCCTTAAATACAGAAGAAAATGCTTTTCTTTATTTGAGACGGAAATTCGCGCGTATAAGTGAGGCAAAGCTTAAAAAAGGAACGCTCGTTGGGCCGCAAATACGAGAACTTTTCAAAACACGAAAATTTTGAAACTACACTTAAATGAACTGAAAATAAGGCGTGGACTGCCTTAAAAAAATGTTTGTAGCAACTTCCTAGGTGACAAGAAATCGAAGAACTACAAATATCTAGTTGAAGAACTTATCCAATCTTACAAGACGTTAGGGTTGCAACATGTCACTTAAGCTGCATTTTCTTCACTCCCATTTGGAATTCTTCCCTGCCAATTTAGGGCAGTTTCAGACGAACACGGTGAAAGATTTCATCAGCAAATTGCTCAAATGGAGAAGCGGTATAGTGGAAAATGGACCACAAACATGTTAGCGGATTACTGTTGGGCCCTTAAACGTGAAATGTAACGTGAAAAGACAACAAAATAATGTATTGATTGTATTATACTTATTGATACAAATGAAGTATATTTTGTAAAAGAAGTGATTTTTTTGAAATCTTCGAAAATTCACTAGGCTGCTTATGGTTTGAGTTTCTTATATTTTATATTCTTCTTCCCTTCTCCAAAAACTTATGGGTGACGGGCTCATGGGTGACGGGGGTGAGCGGGAAAACCGCGCTCATATTTTACCGTTCATTTCATTCATATATCGAAAACCCAAAAAAATATCAGATGCATGTAGAACAGATACATGTAGATTATATATGGAGACATCCAAAAAAAACGTCATCAACTCTGGCTATGAACGAGAGAGGTGGAAATAGCGGTCATGTCGAAGCTTTTCAGTTATGTCAAACTTTTGACAAGTGACTGTCACAATTGTCTGTCACAACAACAAAACAATGGCTGACATATGATGTGACAGGCTTGACAAGTAAATAAGGTTATAAATTCGATCAAGAATAGAAATACGTATTTTTTTTCGGCCAACTTTGATGACGTCTTTTTTGGATGTCTATATATTTCATACTGTTAGGTGATTAGGGGTGTCCCTATCCAGAATATTTTTTTCTATTTTTTTTGACAAAAATTTTTTTTTGTATTTTTTTTTATTTGGCATCAAAAAATATCCATAACCCCAAATTCTGGCAGAACAACGTTTGCCGGGTCAGCTGGTTTATCATATACATAATACATGTATGTCATGTATGTATGGAGACATCCAAAAAAAAACGTCATCAACTCTGGCTATGAAGGAGAGAGATGGAAATAGCAGTCATGTCTAAGCTTTTCGGTTATGTCAAACTTTTGACAAGTGACTGTCACAATTTGTAAAATAAACAATGGCTGTCATATGATGTGACAGTCTTGACAAGTAAATAAGGTTATAAATTCGATTAAGAATGGAAATACGTATTTTTTTTCTCGGCCAACTTTGATGACGTTTTTTTCTCTCTATAGTAAGCGGCACCCTAATGCGTACATAGCCGAATGAAGGGCAATTGACAATTTAACTTCTTTATTGAGCAGATGTAAACATGAGGTGAGAACCAATCGCGATCTAGTCGCTATCGCAGGCGTATGAAAGGCATCCGGTCTGTTAGTAGGGCTGTTTGAGTTAAAATTTGAAATACCATTTTATATTTTATTCTGGTTTAGTGCATGATTAGAAAAGTGCGTTATTACGAGCGTATTGTAGAAGCACTACATATATTCATAAAAATAAAAATGGATATTTATCACATTGACGAAAAAGTACAAATAATTAAATGGTATTTTGGTGGTCGGTCTGTAAGGGATATTAAAGCCATGTTTAACGAAAAATTTCCCAATAGGCCTTCACCAACGATATCAACGATTAATCGGATCGTTAAAAATTTCGAAAAACATGGTTGTGTTTCACCTGGATCCCACAGAAAAAATGCAGTTCCCGTAAATGACGAGGTCGAACAGAGACATAAATATTTTGGTTACTGTCAATGACAACCCAACATTGTCTGCCAAGGCAATGACTGAAATTGTAGATTGTATGTGTGTAAGCTAAAACACACACGCCAGTACATCTCCTTGGAACAACTATTCGCATACTAATACAAAATCGTCTACTCTACGAGCGCTGGCGCAGTTTGAATTTGACATGCGCAGATGCTACTACCATGAACATGGTGATTATGTCAGATTTCGGCGAATCTCAACAGAGGCGGACTCGGGTCATTATTATTACAAAACGATAGTTCACAGAAAATTAAAACGTACTAAGGGGCTAACTACAACTATTACAAAATGGAGCCGTATTTAGGTGTGGTAATGTTAGTGGTCCCGAAACATGGCACTTAAAAGAACTTACCCACGAAGCTCATACAATTTCGATCTAAAATGCGAAGAAATTTTATTCACAAGTTATAAAGTTATAATAACAGTTAGATTTTTAATGACCAGTTATAAAAGTGGGGCATAACATGATCCATGTTGTTGCCATAGATCACAAGTCGGCGATAGCAGTACACTATTGCTTTCTTCGTCTCTTGTTATACAATTGTGGTTTCCTTACAATTGATTAGAATTTACCTCATCAATTTTAACTTTAAACCGACAAAACATTCGAGTCTTACTTGCCAAATTTTTATACCTGCCAAACGGATATTTGGAACAGGTCTGCCCTTGAAGGAAGACTCGTTTTTCCAGGGTATACCTGTTCCAAATTCCTGCTCCCATAATACCTGTTTTGAGTCAAGGAAGACTCTAATATTTCGTCAGATTAAAGGTAAAATTAATTAAGTAACACAAAATCAGCTGTAATACAATTGCAACTGTTTAACAAGACGAAAAAAGTTGCAAAAATATGCCCTGCAAAATATCATACGCTAGTTAAAAAGTAATGTTACTGTTTCTATCAAACAAACACAAATCAATCAAACAAAAAATCAAACAATTTATGAGTTTTAATTGGTAAGTCCTTTTAAGTTACATTTTTCGTGACCACTGACATTACCACACCTAAATACCGTCGTGTAAATAGTACGCTTCATAGTACGTTTATTCGAATATTCACTAATGTATTCTGATGTATTTTCTGTGTATCGCTTTGCAATAATAGTGACCTGAGCCCGACTCTGACCTGAGCTACGATTCTCCGCAACGTTCCTCTTTAGATTTCCGCTAAAAACCCTCACTAAAACCAAGCCCCGCCGACTCCAAGTAAATTCTCCTAACTATGACATAAAAATGTATCATTTAATATGTTGTTAATATCCACCTATGTACGCATTAGGCTGCCGCTTACTGTATATGACACTTACCTTGACATTGGAATCCCTGTTTTCCAAATCCCCTGAAAACAATAAATAAATAAATAAATAACTCTTACATATAAATGCAAACGTACTGCAATTTTATTGTTCACTCAAATCGTTGGTCAATTCGAAAATATAGAGAACATTTAAAAAAATTAATGAAACACAATGTATTTTATAAAAGCCGTACTATATCCTTAGTACACGCTTATTTATTTATTTTTCATTGTATATTTCACAATTTATTATACGATATATGTTTTTTGCTATAACTGTAGGTCTGGCACTCGAAACAATATTCCTTGCTATTAACATAAAGTTTTCACAATTTCCAAAAAAAAAAGAAACTTACTTCTCCCATTAAATTGTATTAGCCTGAAAACGTAGTGGCGGCAAAGCACCTAACAAGAAATACGCGCGACATCTTTAATTAACCGAAAAAAATAAATTCCGTGTTCCAGAAAAGAGCCCCCGCCTAGCAAATTGCTTTTCCCACCAGGAAACTTGAAAGGCGCAGTTTTCCGTGACAGCCAGATTAATATGGGCATTAGAAAAAGAGGGACACTTAGCGGGTTCCTGCTCTCCTACAATGCAACGAAATTTAATTAGGAACGATCCTCATTTTTATGAAACGCGTTAAAGGGGCAAGAGGACTCATGAATTTTTCTTTGTGATTTCGTCGTTTCAGAAGACGTGCGGTCCGCTTTAATCAGCGTAAATTTACTGGGGTTCAATAAAATCAGCCTACCAAAATGTGCCTTGCCTTCAATTGGCATTAATTGGTTCATATTCTAGTAAAATACTTTTATTAAAGAATGTTTACTTGAATATTGTACCGGGCGATTGACTGAGCATTGATCCCGTTCTATCCCCGTTATATTGTAACGTTTTTTCCACTTAGGGTTCATAAGGTGTGAAAAAAATAAAATCACTTTCAACTAACACTATTTATTTAAATAAATACAAATACGGATTAAGCACTAATTATTAACCCTTTAACGCCCAAGTGCACTGTCAAGGGACATGAACTTAGAGGCTCGTATCACTGATAGAAAAAATAAAGAAAACACAACTAAAACGATGTATTCCTATGTTTTCGAGGTCGCTCTTTCGAATGGAATCGTTAAAATTTGCAAAAAAATTGATGTAACTTCAATTTTTAACAAAAACTATTAAAACATTTTTTCAAGATTCTTTTTTTTTTAAATCGCAATTTCAGCTATGGTATCGTCGTTTATACTACTCAAAAACAAATACAGACGTGCACTCGAGACGTGTACTTGAAGGAAACGCAATGATAACAATTACATTTTCTCATTTTTGAGGTTAAAATAAATAGATATGGCAAAATTCAAAGTGTGGTATTTCTCGTTTTTTACCAGTTGCGGGAACATTGACGCAAAAGAATTTTGAAAAAATTCCTCTTCTATCTATTACAATCATTTTATTAATAATAAAAGGATTTCGAAATTCGCTTCAAAATGGTCGCCATGTCATATCTACCATCCTGAATTTTGAAATTCTGACATCGGGATCGTGATTAGCGACCCCGAAAACCCCTGGTTTACAAAGTTTGAGGCAAAATAATCGAAAAATTTGAAATTTGATTCGGGATGGTGGCCATATTGGATCCGCCATCTTGACTTTTGAAATTCTGACATCAGGATCGTGATCAGCGACCCCAAAAACCCCGGAAGGACTAATTGTTCAAAATTCTTCTTTTGCGTCAATGATCCCGCAACTGGTAAAAAAGAGAAATATCACCCTTTGAATTTTGCCATATCTAGTTATTTTAACCCTCAAAAAATGAGAAAATTAAATTGTTCTCATTGCTTTTCCTTCAAGTACACGTCTCGAGTGCACGTTTGTATTTGTTTTTGAGTAGTATAAAGGACGATACCATAGCTGAAATTGCGATTTAAAAAAAAAAAGAATCTTGACAAAATCGCGTATTTTAATAGTTTTTGTTAAAAATTGAAGGTTACATCAATTTTTTTGCAAATTTTAACGATTCCATTCGAAAGAGCGACCTCGAAAACATAGGAATATATGGTTTTAGTTATTTTTTCTATCAGTAATATGAGCCTCTAAGTTCATGTCTCTTGACAGTGCACTTAAATAAAGGGTTAACAAACACTAATTTATTTTTGTACAATTTAGATTCGATTGTTTTACGAAGCCCACGACCGTGCGATTTATTTCAAAGAAAGACTGCCATTTCCGCCGCTACTAAGGCTTCTTATGTTTGTCGCTAATAACGCTAGAAGGCGCTAGATGAACCTCGGGCACTCTAATTTCTTGTCGATGCCTCGAGAAGCGCCCTTGTTTACATCGGCATGGCCATCGGTTTGTTCGGTCAGATGGTATCGAAACAACAGCGGACCCGCTACGCGCTCGTCGCAATATTTACTAGGGTGGTCCAAAAAAATGTGTTCTTCCGGCCCTAGGCTTTAGAAGAATAGCCCATTTAATTAAGTTTTAGAGGTCGCTCGTTGGTGTTTTATTTTCCCATTAAAATTACATGGGAAATGCGTCATTATTCGTTCGTGGTGCCGTTTCGCGAACAATTAAAGAAATTTATGGCAGCTCATATTATTTTTTGGTAGTCGAGGATCATATAAAACATTTTCAGTATCGGTAAAGTAGGTCTCTTTGTATTCTATTGGAATTTTTTATCCTAATGGCAGCGTTGAACGCACCAGTAGCGCAAATCTCGGGACGACAGTGTACTGAAGCTCTTAACGTTCAAATTTTATTGTTTTGGAAAAAAAATTTGAATCAAATAAGTAACTACAAAGTTTTGCCGTAGATGTTTATTCAAATTTTTTCCAAAACAATAAGATTTAAACATTAAGAGCTTCAGTACACCTTCCATTACACCAGTAGTACACCTGTCATTAGGATAAAAAATTCCATTAGAATGCAAAGAGACTTACATTACCAACACTGAAAATGTTTTATACGATCCCCGACTACCAGAAAATAATATGAGCTGCCATAAATTTCTTTAATTATTCGCGAAACGGCACCACGAACGAATAATGAAGCATTTCCCATGTAATTTGAATGGGAAAATAAAACACCAATGAGCGACCTCTAAAACTTAATTAAATGAGCTAATCTTCTGGAATTAGTAATAACTAATCAAATACTATGATTTAAGCCTAGGGCCGGAAGAACCCATTTTTTTTTGGACCACCCTAATATTTACGTTAAAAAAAAAACAGCTCTTGCGTTTTTCATGTCTTTTAAATGTAGTTGCACACAATAGTAAAAAATCCCGTGTCAAGAGCAACGGACCCGATTTTTTTTTTAAATGGAACACCCTGTTATTTTGAAAAGTGAATCTTCTATTTTTTTCTGAATTCAGCGAAATAAAAGTTTGTGGAGTTGTCTCTTTACAGTTTTTGAGAAGTAATGTACACTTGAAAATATATGTAGAAGGATTAAGGGGTAACACCACCCTAGCGGTCGAAAAAGGCCCAATTTTGATAATTTATTGTGGGAGAATGAGATGAGGAATATGATTTCTTTTTGAGGGGTTAATTAAACATGTATTTAACTATAAAAAACAACATTTCTATTGCTATTTTCATATAAAATAGCGGCGATACAGCGTATCTTTAAAAACACCTTTATCAAAAAAGCCCTCCACGGGCGGACTTTCTCGAAAAGTTTTAGACCTGGAACAAAACCCAAAAATTTTCTTAATTCACACACTTTTGGCTAGAGAAGTACGTAGGAATTTTTTTAAATTGATTTTTGTAGAAACTGTGCACTAACGAAAAAAATCGATTTTCGCCCTAAAAATTCAGCAGTAAATTGTTCATAAAAAAAATACATTCTATCAAAAAACGGCTATGTTCTTTTTATGGAAAATATAATTGATAAGCTACTATTAAAATTTCAAATCGATTGACGGAACGGTCTTTGCGCAATGTGTCCGCCCAGTTCGAAAATAATCATTTTGAGATAATGATGTTTAAAGTTTAAAATAATTTACACATACAAGTACATGTGTATTACGGTATTTGCGCACCCTGGTGGACTTATGAGGAACCCTAAAGAATCTTTTACTGTGTTGATAATAGGGCGACTTATTATTTTGAGTTAAAGTTAAAGCAGTATAAAAGCAACAAATCCAACGAACACAGTCGCATCGTGCTCGACGCGCGCTCAGAGGTGCTGCGGCAAAATCGAAAATCAAACCTTTTAATTTTTTTTCGTTATAAGACCAATTGTATATGATTTTTATGATCCTAAAGTACATTTTAAGCCGAAAATAAAAAAAAAAACAAATTTTTCAAAAATCCTAAGAGTGGTGTTACCCTTTAAAACGGAGGAATTCTCAAGGAAACTGCAGTAGGATATACAGTGGCGGTCACATAATTAGAAACGGCATTGTTTTAGCATAACTTATGCACATTATGTCATTTAGTTTTTAACCCGTCCCAACAATTATATATACAATGAACATGCGTTCTAAAGCGAATCAATTCGTAACTTATTTTGTGCTCCATCCGTCTCAGTTCAACTTTTAAATTTATAATTGCCATTTACCTACCATTTTTCGAAGGACACATAATTAGAAACGATATAGAAAAATGTTATTTACATTATTCAAGAAACTATGTAACATACATTAATATTTTGTTGGATAGTCATGTTTCTTTATTACTTCTGTGTATCTCCTACCCATAGAGCTTATCAAAGTTTGACATAACTCTACAGGTATCGAGTACCAGGCCTCTAACAGCTTCATACAATTCATCAACATTTTTAAACTGACGCTGACAAACGCGCTGTTTTACTTCACCCCATAGATTTTCTATGGGGTTGAGGTCAGAGCTACAAGATGGCCAGTCAATAATAAATACGGAGTTGTTAATTAACCACTGTTTTACAGATTTCGCAATACGTCTGGGATCATCGTCTGGAACAAGCTTCCACGTAACAGGCATAAACTCGCCAGCGTATGGTTGCAGAATATTTTCCAATATGTTAATATACACATACTGGTCCATGATTCCCTTTACGCGATCTATGGAGCCTAGACCTCTCCAGGAAAAGGAACCCCAGATGACGACATTTCCGCCTCCGTGTTTTAATGTTATGGTTGTATAGTTCGGATTATATTCACATTTCGGCGGGCGTCGGACATACTGTTTTTCATCGGATCCTAGTGAAAGACGTACTGCGAAATCTGTAAAACAGTGGTTAATTAACAACTCTGTATCTATTATTGACTGGCCATCTTGTAGCTCTGACATCAACCCCATAGAAAATCTATGGGGTGCAGTAAAACAGCGAGTTTGTCAGCGTTAGTTTAAAAATTTTGATGAATCGTATGAAGCTGTTAGAGAGGCCTGGTACTCGATACCTGTAGAGTTATGTCAAACTTTGATAAGCTCTATGGGTAGGAGATACACAGAAGTAATAAAGAAACATGACTATCCAACAAAATATTAATGTATGTTACATAGTTTCTTGAATAATGAACATTTTTCTATATCGTTTCTAATTATATGTCCTTCGAAAAATGGTAGGTAAATGGCAATTATAAATTTAAAAGTTGAACTGAGACGGATGGAGCACAAAATAAGTTACGAATTGATTCGCTTTAGAACGCATGTTTATTGTATATATAACTGTTGGGACGGGTTAAAAACTAAATGACATAATGTGCAGAAGTTATGCTAAAACAATGCCGTTTCTAATTATGTGACCGCCACTGTAGATATATACACAAAATGTCTACTTCATTTATATAAAATTCCATATTCCGTATTCCTTATTTTTAAGACAATCAATTAAACTTTTTTTTTTGTTTTAAAGAGCATTGAAAACTTCTTCTTCTGACCCTATCGGCGCTTTTAAGATGCAGCCCCTTTTTTGTTTATACCCCCGAAATTACCATTTAGCAATTTTTTTATTTAAAATATGAATCCATAACGTTAATCAAGATTTCTCAAGACCCGCATATGCGAAATTTGAACAAAAAATATACATGGTTCTTCGGTGGGTTCGGTGGGGATAATTCTTACGAATCCACCTTGCAAAAAAATAACAGTCGTACATACAGACTGACTGATAGACAAAGACGCACATTATATTGTTTGCTCTAATGTATAATGTTTTTTTTTTTGAAATTTAAATAAAAAATGTAAACCAAATAATTGTATTTATTTGTTGACTATACTTAAGTTAACTGCGCTTTAAAAATACGCAATTAGACACCCCAACCAAATTCATTTAATAAAAGCGCTAGCATTAGAAGGGGTTGAAATATTAATCTTTCCCGGAGGCATTTCGTAACTAGAGTGAATAACTTAATTCTACCAGAGTCCGGATATAATATTCTCAATCCGGATTCTAAGAGTTAAGCGGGAGAGAAGAATCCTGTTCTAACTCAACTCCGCATTGCACAAGAGATGAGTATTCATTTATTTAGAGCCCTCAGAAAATCATGTTTTAAATATTTCACAACTAAAGGATTTAAGAAACCAAAATGTTTCGTTATAGGCACTAAATAACAAAGTCGAGATACTTACAATTACGATACAAAGCAGGCAATATGAAAAACATCAATTTTCACTATTTATTGTGAAGGGACAATGTAAACGAAAAATGCCTCCAAAAACATACACTGACGTAAAATTGAAAATAAATTCGATATCTCTTTATGTTTTATTCGATATTTCTTTATTACAAAAAGCGTCAATGTTAGTTTAAAAAAAAAACGTTTTTTAAATATGTCATTTCTAGATCGTCTTTTGTTTTCAACCTATGACGTCATCGGTAATTTTTTATATTTGAGATATTTGCCTTTAAATCTAGGCTTTTGAGTTTAAAGAATGTAGGATTTAAGGTTTTAGATTTTAACTTTTAAGACAATACTTTCTTCACGAGCGAGAGCAAAATATTCCATGTCAAATTGTTTTTTAAAAAATACTTCCATCTTATATTTATTTTCAATAATATCTAAGTATGAATTAATATTTTCCCGTAGGATATCTATTACGAACTACTTCTTCCAGTATTACATTGGCTACTATTTACATATATAAAATTGTATATTTCACACAGTATTCACAAAAACAATTTTCAAATAAATTTAGTTTCTTCAGTCACAATGTCTCGAAAATATCACTACATAATATAATCGATTATTTTGATCACCAATTTATGATAAGTAATATTTTTAGGAGATCAAAACGAAATGATGTGGTAAAGATAAATTAATGACAGCAATAAGTATCGTCGTTATTAAAGCAACTCATCTACATTTGCGAAAACAAAGCAATAACGTGCTTGCATAAACCGAACCCTATTTATGAATGTCTGGTTTTAAGCAGACAGTAAAATATCCGTTTTTATAGTGTAAAAGTAATTAACATTTAGTCAGATACGTTCTGATTTCTAAATACAATTTAAATTACTACAGGTCGTTTTCATCCATAAGTAAACAAATATGATATTAAATTGTCAAACATATAAACATTTCTTAAATAATGTTTAGGATTTGTTACAGCAATTTTAGCCCACTTAGTGGTAATAAATTTACATCAAATTGAAGAAAACTTTGGGCATAGGCGGATCCAGAAGGCTTCTCGAGGGGGGGGGTCATTTTAGTGATAAACCAACATATGACCCGCGAGAGCCCATATTGGCACCGCAGGCGAAAATTTTGAAACTTTTCAAGGTCACGCATTTTCCTGGCACTTCAGAATTTCAATGAAAAATCCATTTTTACAAAAATACCGACTATCACAAGAATACTTTTTTGGAATTTCTAAGGGTGCCAAGGGGGGGCATGGTCCCCATGGCCCCCCTCCTGGATCCGCCAGTGACTGTGGGTTGTAAAATATTAGTAATTGAACAGTTGAGTCAGTAGAAAATATAAAAAAATATTTTAAATATTACTGTAAATTCTCAAAATAAAATTTTGTTATTAGTAGGGCTAGGAAAGTTAGTTGTCACGCGTGTTAAACTGCGTTAGACTATCCTGCTGTCTTGCGCCGGGATGGCATACTACTGCGCACACGCGGGTTCAGGTGCGTTATCGGGAAATATCAATGCCATACATAACACGGGCAAGAAATACACGCGTATATAATTTACAAGGCGCTTAAAAAATACAGTTTGTTCTTTCATTATCATAGAGTTTTATAGTACCGAGCCCTGCGTTGCAGCACACATTTCCGGACCCTAGTTATTAGGCATACATTAGAAAGGTCTAAAGTCCTTCCATTTTTAATTGAAAATAATAAATACGCCTGGGGAACAAAAAAAAGCGGTGCAACTTTATGATTCCATGGGCGTGCTCGAATAATAACTTTTAGGGATAGGTAATAATAAGTACTTAATTAACGTCGCTTTTATATCATGACTTTTTTTTAGTTACATTAATACATATGTATATGTATGTAAATAAAAAAAGTCAGGATAATACATGTATGTATTATTTATACATATTTATTTGTATATTATACTAATGTTCATTTGGCCAAATATTCTACTCGAAGTATAACGATATGTGCATTTGGCCAAATATTCACTCAAGTATAACGTCGTCTTGATTCCATTCGATTATTAATTTTTTTATATATAAAATCAGAGTTGACTAAGATGCCACGTAATGTTTCTAGAGATTTATAATTATAATCAGGGTAATCATGTAATTTTTGTTGAATTAATTCCAAAGTCGGGACTTTGTTTTCTTTATACGTATCATAAATGATTCGCCTAATTACGTCCCGTGTCGCCTCGTCGACATTTTTGAATTTTTGCTTTTTCTGATTTCGTAATTCAGAGTGATCTATAACAGTCCCAGCTTTAACAACGCGATAAATTGTGGATATTGAAATTTTAGTTAATTTATTGAATCGATTAATAATTTCAGTATCAGTCATTTTCTCATTTTCACGTTTTAGGTATTCATATGTGTTTAAAATAATACGCTGACTTTGAGAATGTAAGTCTTTATTTTTTAATTCATCGTACTCGACCGTTTCGACATTTTCGCTGGTTATATCTAAAACTACGTTATTTTCATCCGTTTCGAAGGCCTCCAGAAAGCCATGCTTATGAAAGAGGTATTGATTAAAAATATTATTTATGACGCAAATAAAATAAAAGTGTATAATTTAAACCTTTTAAAAACCACTCCGCCATTAATGTAGCCCACAGAATTTAAGACATCAAACCACTCACAAAAACAAGGTTTTTTTGTATACAGTGGGTCAAAGATAGCGTGGTTATAACCCGTGTTTTACCGCCAACGTATTGAACTCGGTCGACTGGGTCGAATACCGTGCAATGTCTCGTGGCTACCAGCCGACTAATGGCGTGTAGGTTCCGCCCACTTCCCAACTCTGACAAGTCTCGTCACCCACGCGTGGACTGCGATACGGCATATATGGGTACAGATCAGCATAGAAACGCGTATTTAGTTCCATACAAAGTGTTAGTAAACTGATATATCCTTATCCTACCTCGTATAAGTACCTATTTTCAATTTAAAATGGAATAAGAATACATTTGTTTCAATTTCATTAAATATTGTTTAAATTAATGAAGTAAATATTTGTACACAACCGTTATTTTTTGCATACAATCATTACATATGTACAAAGGTATACCAACTGGGCCCCTTGATCTTGAAAACAGTGAACAGGAGTAATTTTGATTGGCCATAATCTTATTGGGTTGTGCTAAAATCAAGGGAACTTATCGATATAACCTTAAGAAAATAATACTTTGAAAGGCTAATAATCCTAGATTATTTTGTAATGTTATAAGGTTTTTTTATAATTGTACTGCCACAACCACGTAGTGGAATTGATGAATAGATAGTGTAACGTTTTATTTATTTCGGGTTCGTGAGGTGTGAAAAATTAAACTCGTACATTTAAACTAACACTATTTATTTAATTAATACAACTACTACACTATTTAACTACCTAATTTATTTTTATACAATTTATTTCTCGCGTTGTAAGCCGCGCCGATATTTAAATAGAACTGTTCCGTCCCGCGTCAAACCCCGCGTTATATCCACCTATAGAAGGGTCGCGTATCTACGAGAAACCTCCAGCGCGCGAAGTCGAACCATCGGGCAAAAGCCGCGATCCTTCGACGCGGGCGCTGCCCGCGTACGTCATCGACGTTCAGTCGGCTGGCTCATCGAAGCAGGCAGGGCGGACTGGCCCAGCGTTCGTAACACTGCCCCCTCCTTAAAGACATTTCGTCTCGAATTGTATCGTCCTCTGGTCCGTGTCGATACCTGCAGAATGACCCATTCTTGCATCGGGAGGTCTGGTAGAAGAAGCAGTCCACAGTCTTCTCGTTGAGCGATCTCCTGGGGTTGTAACAGCATACCAGAATCTCATTCCAGTAAACCGGAAGAGGACTTCTAGCATACTCCCTGATCACCCTCAATCCAGGCCATCTAGTCCGCTGGCTATCTTCGGTATCGCCAACTGCTTATGCTCTGGGACAAGAGCACATCCCTCAGCTCGACTAGTGTGTCCCAGACAGTTTGATAAGTTGGTTTATGGTGCGATAGCTGCTTGGTCACCAAATAGAAAACGGACCTCTCTTTCTCCTGCTCGGCCGCCGTGATTTGAAGGACTCGTCCAACCTCTGGTCTTTGTCTGCGTCTCCTCCAACTGTCCAAACGCCTTCTTAAGGTAAGGCAATCCCTCGGGACATTCGGAGATCCGCTGCCCACAGTGAGCAAGACGAAGTCAGCAGGAGCCTGGAACAGGTCACGTGGTTCTTCTCGCGTTACACCGTAGCGAGCTTTCTGGCCGTTGGAATGAAGCAACATGAATTCCTCGAAGAAGCTCGCCGTCTGGTGACTGACGTGTCGAACTCTGGCCTTCAGCTTGTTCGTCATTATTTCCGGCGAAAGGGCTAAACGGTTGAAGTGGACCACCCTGGGTTTTCCTCTTGGCAACTTCTGGTTTCGGTAGACTACATCGTTAATCCGGGTACGACCTCATACGGACCTTCCCAGGAGCTTTGAAGTTTTGGAGACAACCCACGACGACGTTGTGGGTTATATAACCCAGACTTGGTTGCCGGGCTGGTACCTGCCATCGTTGGCGTTGATGTCGTAGGTCTCCTTCATGCGGTCGCTGGCGCCCTGGATATTTGAACGACTCGTTCGTGGTGTCGTCCCTTCTCTGGCGTAAGTACTGACGTAGTCCTCACCCCCGTCGTCCCCTGGTGTCAGCCGAACTTCAGGTCACAGGGTAGACGCAGTTCACGGCCCATGACGATGCTTGCAGGTGTTTTCCCGTTGTTTCGTGGACTGACGACCGGTAGGCTAGTAGGAACAGGTGGAGAAACTGGTCCCAGTCCCTCTGGTGGTCAGAGACTTCTTTGGATAAGTACCGGTTGATGGTCCTATTCATTCGCTCCACCATTCCATCTACTGCGGATGATGCAGTTGTCCTCGTCTTACGGTGTCGAGTGTACGGCACACATTCTGAAACAGAATCGACCTCGAAATTTCTCCCCTGGTCCGAATGTAATTCAGAGGTACACCAAATCGACAAATCCAGTCCTTGATAGAGCTTCCGCCACAGTAGAAGCCTCCTTGGTTTGAAGGGCATACGCTTCTACCTTTGCTGAAATAATCCTACACCGTGTTTTTTCCTCTTTGCGCCGCTATCATGCAATTCTTTCAAGACTCCCGTTGTTTGTCGCTGCCTTCGGCGGCGCCCTGGACCTTCTTGCCCTTCTTCGTCAGTATTCACCCAGTAGACGCTCCTCTTTTCCCGCGTCTTTGTTCTCCTGGTCCGCCGTGCTTCCATTGTGGTCTCCTCCCCCGACCTGTTTCGGACTATCGTTGTTTCGCCTTCGCCCTGTTTCTCCAGCGCGTTTTAAAGTCCGTCGCTTAACGGGGACCCGCCCAGTTGACTTTACGTGGGTGAAACCGTGTCCTCCTCCCAGTGGGTTTCGTCTTCTTTCTTCCATCCTTAGTTCGGTCTTCTCTTGGTCTTTGAAAACCTTCACAGCCAATCATCGTTATCGTTCTGTAACTAAGTGTCCTTTTCTCCCTACATGTTTGCAACCTCAAAGCAGGGTCTTCTAGCGCATCAGCGTTGCGGCTTTGCCTGACGTGTTCGTGTCGAAATCAAATCTTAGTCGCTCTATCCACCGCACCTGTCCTTGGTTCTTGAACTGTAGAGCCTTTTAGCGCCGCTGGTCCGTTCTCAGCAAGATTTCCTCCCCGGTTTTATAAGTTTCGACAGATTTCACTACCGCCAGTAGCTCCCGCCTGGTAACACGTGTTTCGCTCTTTCACAAGGTTTTACTGAAGTATCCAATAACCTCTCTGCCGTCCTGAATCTGAGACAAAACGCTCCCAAACCTACATTACTGGCATCGGTATCCAAATGATTTTCCCTGGGATGCTCAGGATGGGCACTCGTCAACGCTTCCTTTAAAGTCGAAACGCTTCCTGCATTCTCGTCCCATTGGAACCGTCTTTCTCCTCCGTCGAGTCAGTGGCTTGGCAATATTGGCAAATCCGGGCACATATCGACGATAGTAAGTCATAACCCGAGGAAACTTCGTAGATCATGCTTTTGCCGGGCTGCCACTCTCGACTGTTTTGTCTTCTGGCTCGCCCTCCTTACTGGAAACGGCCCAGAACCTCACTTCCTCTGGATAGTGACACTTTTTCGCTAAGCTTTAGGCCAGAGCTTCGCACGTTGAAAGACCTCCTCCAGATTTTTCATGTGATCCTCAAAGGATTTTCCAACCACGTGGTCGTCAAGGTACACAAGACGTCTTCAAGAAGTCCTTAAACAGTTTCCATCGCCTCTCGAAGGTTGCCGGAGCGTTACATAATCCAAACGGCATTACGGTAAACGCCAAGTCCTACCCAGAGTAAACGCGTTTTCTCCGTCCCTGTGCCACTCCTTGCCAATATCCTCTTCAAATCTAGGGTTGAGAAAATCTTTGATCCTGATAGAGTATCCGTGTCATCGATTCTGGCGGGGCTGTCTTTCTTTTCGTTGTTTAATTGACGGTAATCCACACAAAACTGGGGCCATCTTTCTTCTTTACCAAACATTGGCCCGACTTTAGATGGTTCATACCCTTTTTCCTCCTTCGATTTTATCGGCTCCTCGCGTTTGGCTAATGGCCTTCGCTGTGTCGAGGGCCAGCGTCGCCGTTTTTGTGTCGTTATTCCTCCCTTTCCCTGCCCATCACAATATCGCGTCAGAATAACTCCGCTTCGCGTTTGTCCCTTCCCAAGGCGAGGACGTGATAGGGGTTTGCTCTCGCCTGTAATCTTCCACTGTTTTCTGCTCTAATTTTCGGACGGAAACCGAGAACAGTACCTAAAACGATTCCTTTTCTTAGATTTCGGTGTGATTCAGGTTCATTATTCTCACCGGTACTGTTTTCTCGGTGCAACAGAGCTTCCCACGCTTTCCCTCGCTCCTCGGTCGTGAGTCTTGGCTCAAACCTCATTATATTTCCAAACACGGGTTACCGTCCAAATAGCGTCCAAGATCATTTCACTTCGCTCTGACGCCGTATCCTCCCAGTACAACTCGGTTGTTTCCTCCTCTTCGGTGTCTTTCTCGCCTTTATTTTAGAACATTTTCTTGAGTCCGTTCAATCCCTTGTGTTCATAATGTCCATTCAAGAATAGTTCATCCTCAATTTCAGCTACCAGTGCTCGTGTTCAAACACACGTTTCCAATAATGTGATGTTGGTCTCACCGCCGAATGGTAGCGGGATCTCCAGTGCAGTACGTGTCGCCGCTGGTCGGGTTTCTGCTGCTGTTCCACAATATCTGTCTAATGATGTCTCTTACCCGTATCTAATAGCAACAGTCTCTTTTCCTCGACTAGTCCATCGATAAAAACACTATTAGACGGTGTTGGTCGGCAATTTTCTTTGGGGCTTGCTTCTTAGAGGTTGACGATTGCCCCTTACGGTCAACCTCCTTTGTTTTCCGACGAGGTGACGTTTCCTTATTTCAGGGCAGCGACTACGACGTCCAACCTTACCGCAATCCAGCACCAATTTGCCTCTTTAGCCCCACACTCGCCTAATTTCTGCTTCATTGCAGGTTCCCTCTTCAACACCTTCCTCCTCCACGACCGCTACCCGCAACCTGTTTAGCAGCTTCGAATTCCAAAGCTCGCGCCAAAGCATCCACCAACTTGCTGGGACGAGCGAGAGTCAGGGCTTGACGGGCCTCAGTATCACGCAGACCATCTAAAAATACCACGGCTAGTCGTTCCATACGTTCTCCGGCGTAGATATATGCCAAACGAACTAACCGGCTTGTCCGCTTCAAATTCCTGCAGAGATTCGTTATTTTTCCAGCGGTTCTTCAACTGTAGTGGTAGACAGCTCGAGAGGGACTGACCATAACGCTTTCGAGGTGTTTAACTAGTTGGTATCCTTGTTCTTCAGAAAGCGCTGTAAAAACGGCGTCACCCGTAGCGCCAACGTCAGCGCTGTGCCTTCGCCGACCAACCTTTGCCCTCGCTGCGCCTCAAATTGTCGTGATAATTGACCCATGAGCTCTTACCATCAAACTGTGGTGGTTTCATACGAATTTTCGAAATTCCACAGACGCTCAATTCGTTCCCTCGCACCAGGTCTCAGAGAGGTTTGCCTTTGTTGTTGTTCCCCACTTTCTATCGCGTTGCTTTTTCTCTCTACTTCTAGACTTTTCAATTCTTCGGTAACTAACTTATTTTAATTTCCTCATTTTCCGTCCTTTGCTTTTGTTTCGGCAACTAGTTTTCCTAATTTTCTTTTCGTTTTTTTTCGTGTTTTTTTCTAGTTTTCTATTTCGTCTCCTCTGCTTCTGTGTGGTACTCCTTTTCTTTAGTTTCTGTCCTCCTCTTAGTTATCTTTCACCCCGCTCCATCCCCTTAAGTTTGCTCCATCCCCTTAGTTCACGTCCGGCTGTTTTGGTGGCATTTTCTATAATTTTTTTCCACTTTACGCCATTTTTCGCCGCAATGTCGAATAAAAATTGTCGGATTTTCACCTTCTTTCGGCTTCTTTGTCTTTTTGCCGGCCTTTTTCCCGTCGTCTCGCTGTCTGTTCCTCTTTAGGTCTTTCCGCTAGCTACTTATTTATTTTGCTTTTTTTTTTGTTTTTGTTCGTTTTTTCCCTCACCCAACCATGTAACGTTTTTTTATTTCGGGTTCGTGAGGTGTGAAAAATTAAACTCGTACTTTAACTAAATTTTATTTATTAATACAACATAATTTAATACTATTTTTTTTACATTTTTTCGCGTTGTGCCGGCCGTATTTAAATAGAACTGTCCGCCCGCGTCGAAACGCGTTATATCCACCATAGAAGGGTCGCGTATCTACGAGAAACCTCCAGCGCGCGAAGTGAACCATCGGGCAAAGCCGCGATCCTTCGACGCGGGCGCGCCCGCGTACGTCATCGACGTTCAGTCGGCTGCTCATCGAAGCAGGCAGGGGCGACGGCCCAGCGTTCGTAACAATAGCATCGATTAAATCAATTCTATTGCCTTAATATGCTTAAAATACTACGAAGTGTTGACATTTTCTGCTAAAGCGCATAAATTATGTTTGTCTATACCTATTTAAAAAAAAAGAAATGTGTATGTCACTATTTAATTCTGTAAAGTATAATGTTTGTTTTATGGAACTGCTTATTTATAATGACTAGGCTTCGGAATGTTTGTCTGCCCACGTATAAAACTGCATAAGAGTATTCAGCGTTCCCGCGGCCAGATGGCGAACTACTGCGCATACGCGGGCTCTGGAGCTTTTTCGGGAAGGGTCTATGCAGTCTGTAGTACGGGCAAGAAATACACTCGTATATAATGTACAAGGCGCTTAAAAATACGGTTTATACTTTCATTATCATAGAGTTTTAGTTCCGATCCCTGCATTGCCCCCCACATTTTCGTACCCTAATAATTGACTCTGTCCTAACCCAAGTACTTTTTTCTATATATTCGAGTTGCTTTAGTAGGGGAGACTGTTGTACCTTGAGTACAGTGTACCTTGGAACACTCTGTAATATTTTTCCTTGTCCTAACATCTATTGCCTAGAAGTATAATTAAGTTATATAGAGACATCCAAAAAAAACGTCATCAAAGTTGGCCGAGAAAAAAATCGTATTTCTACTCTTAATCGAATTTATAACCTTTACGTCAACGTCACATCATATGACAGTCATTGTTTATTTTACAAATTGTGACAGTCACTTGTCAAAGACATAACCGAAAAGCTTAGACATGACCGCTATTTCTTCTCTCTCGTTCATAGCCAGAGTTTATACGTTTTTTTTGATGTCTCCATACTATCTTTAGCCAGGGCTCTGTAACCCGATTTAGCAGAAAATCAGTTGTGCGCGCTTCGAGCTATGAGACGCATAATATTTTGGCTTTGAACAGTAACAGTTTTCAAAATCAATCCTCGAGATATTACAATTGTACTTTGTCATTTATTTGAAATTTGTTTTATGTAGTAGCTAAACGTATATTTGGTGAGTGATTTTGATATGATTTGTTTCAAATTTAAAGATAACTTAAAAATATTGTGATGCATGTTTTCCATATATGTAGTGTTGTGTACCTTGAAACATTATTACCTCCTGTACTTTAGAACTGTTCCAAGGTACCAGAGGTTTCACGTTTTTTCAAATGCATATCAGAAAATTGCAATAATACATAATAATACAATAAACATAGTCAAAAGTTCAGAAAGTTACCCGAAAATTAATGGAAAGCGATTCCCATGACGACGAGGTTCTATCTAAATTGTCTGATGAGTATGATAAAGAAGGCAGCTTCATGATCGATTTAGAAAGTGATCTGGTCGATATTGAAGATCAAAAAAAGTTTGAAGCTGAGGATTTGCAGATTGGTGATTTTGTTTTAGTTCAATTTTTAAAGGAAAAAGGACCCGCAGAATATTACATTGGAGAAATACCTCTATGTACTGTGCAGGATACTGATCTGCAGGTTAAATTTCTCAAACGAATTAATGAATCAAATAAGTTTTGGTATAAGAGTCATACAGTCTTTGATGTAACACAATCAGACGTATTATTAAAGCTTCCGAATCCTAAAAAATGTGGCGGGTCAAAAAGACTAGAAGAGCAATTTGTTTTTGAAGTAAATTTCACTCATTCCAAATATAATGTAAAATAATGTCTACCTGAAATGTAAAATAGTCTTTCATCTGTATTAAATATTTACTGAGTACAATTGCTCGACTTATTTTACTCATTTATTTAACATCCTCTCAAGGTATAAGAGGTGGAGTTCCATGGTACAACATTATCATGTACCTTGGAACATATTGTTTTACAATTTCAAGTAGGTTGTAAAATCCAAAACATTTTCTTAAAATTATTGAAATAACTGAATTAGTTATCTAAAAGTATATTCTTCAAAATATTGTCTTCATATAGCCTTTAAAATTCATATTCAGATTAAAAAAAAATAATAATAATCAAAAAGTGTTCCATGGTACAACAGTCTCTCCTACCTTTGTAAATTTTTCCGTATGTCAAAATTGGTTTTGAGTAAAGCTATATTAAAAAAACATATTACTAAAACCAATGCGTAACAAAGCATTAAAATTATATTGGGGTAATACTGTTGCGGTTGTATAATTAGTCATAACAAGTTTATAGTTGTTTATGTAGAAAGTATATATTTATTTTTAGTCAGCAGTAATTAAAGAATTTTACATACATTTAAACACAAGCTAAATTTTTGTCCATAGACATACAGACTGTCACGATACAGAACAAGTTTTTTAAGGTAACCATTTCAAATTTGAATAATTAAGTTGAATAGTGTGTCGTAATCCGTCATGTCATTGACGGAAGGACACATGAGAGACCAAAAAGACAGGAGTAAACATGTGTTAATAATGTACATACATATCGCTTGTGTCATTCAGAAACACCGACTGTCTTCATTGCTTGCCACAACCAGTAAGGTGCTTTTTCATGCAGTTACTAGTCGCTCGTTTTCAGCGATAAATGAGGTCACGTGGTACTATTTTGGATTTTCCGCCACTTCAAAATTGTAGCGAAAATTTGCAGCGTTAAGCGTCAAATTTAAGCGACACATGAAACTGTGTATCGAAAGTCGATGTATCTATAACCTATATTAAATAATAAATCACACACAGAAATTGACCCCCTTAAGAAGTCATTACAACTGTGCAGAGGGAGAATACACATGGAAAAGACGTAGGACACAAACCAAACACTGTGAAGGTGCCTTGCCACAGGCGGACTCAACCCGCGCGGATAATAGCTCTCGAGTAATCGCCTCTACTCACCGGCGCCTAGCTTCGCCGCGGCTCTTTTGTAACATTATTGTAACATTTGTTCTTTTGTTGTGCTTTTTAATTGCACTTATGGCACTAATTATATTTCACACGAAAGTAAGGCTACGATGCTTTGAATATATCGATTCGAGTGTTCGAATTACGTTGACGCTGGTAGACCCCGGCAGAGAAAAGCTAAACAAAATTTAGCTTTAGCGCTACCTTTTTTCTAGATGGCGCGCATGTTAAATTTCCATCACGTGACCGCATTTGTCGCTGAAAATCAGCGACTAGCGACAGCATGAAAATGCACCCGTAACCTTTCTACATTTCTTGTCATTAAATGTGAGCGATTCACATGGACAGAGGACAACATAGTATGGTAGAATTAGGATTTAGCGGAAAAGTAACTGAGACTTCACCAAAAAAAATTGCTTTTTGTAGAGGAGGCTGAAAATATCAAATATCGTTTTTTGGCTACAATTTAAAATTATTGCTACATTGTTTAAATAATTCGCAAAGGTGTAAAAATCAGGTTTTTTTGAAATAAAAAGAGAACCGTAAACTATACAAAAAAAATGTTTCAGATAAAAAATGTAACTAGTAAACAACCCTACAAAACCCATCAAGAAATTTGCAAATCGGTTAATTTGTTTATCTGCAAAATTGGAAAAACCGTCAAAATGGCCCCTTATTTCAATTATTTATAACTAATTATAAAGTAAGCCTTGTGACTTTACAAGTATTGGAAAATGTAGGTATCGGTGTAAAAAACGCTGAAAATTTCAAATCGATATATTTTTAAGTTTTTGCAAAAAGTAAATTGTTTATTAAAAATGTGCTTTCGTAAAACAGCCCTTAATTTTTTTGTAAACATCATAGAGTAACGATTCAAAATGAATTCTCTTCTTGATGAGTTGGACTATCAAGTGCATCGAAAATTTAATTGAATTTTACAAATTTAATTGTTTAAAATTGACATTGAAAAGTACGTCCGTTTTAAAGTTTTTTATCGTACAATGTTGAGACTAGAATCATTTTAGAGCTACGATTTTTCTGTGAATTAAAAAAAATTAATGCTTCAAGTAACTTGGGAGCCGAGTTTTTTTCTTTTTCTTGCACTCATAACTTATTGAGTTTTTTTGATTATTTTTTTTTGTTTGAAATTAACAGTAATAAGATCAAATCTTGCTCTGTCGTATGTAAGAATTTCGAAAGTATGTAGTAGTCGGTTTCGTTTACAGCATTATAATAATAAGCATCGTTATTTTAGTAACGCGCGTGAATGCATGAGTGATGACGGCACGGCAGCGGCAGCAGTGTGGTTCTCCTGCGCGCAGATTTTCTTTCGGTCGCTTCAAAATCACAGCGCACGAAAAAAATCGGATAATCTCCGAAACTATACATCGTTGATATATTTTCGAATGATATATTTTTTTTTAATTTGGGGTAGCTCGTGAAAAAAATGACTGGAAATACTCACAACTTTAATTAAATTAGTCCAAGCGACTTATTTTATATATACATGATATTATTCAACGATTGTCATTACCATTACCATTAAACAATTAAATTTGTGAAATTCAATTAATTTTTAATTTTTCGATGTACTTGATAGTCCAACTCATCAAGAAGGAATCCATTTTGAATCGTTACTCTATGGTGTTTACAAAAAAAATAAGGGCTGTTTGCAAAATATAAAAATATAAAAAAATATATCGATTTGAAATTTTCAGCGTTTTTTAAGTACACCGATACCTACATTTTCCAATACTTTTAAAGTCACAAGGCTTACTTTACAGGCTTAGAGAAAAAAAAAAAAAAAGGAGGGCCCTTGGAATTTTTTTTTTTTTTGAAAAAGAGGGGGTGTGAGGTTTTTGTGGGGGGGTTTTGGGTGTTTTTTTTTTTTTTTTTTTTTTTTTTTTTTTTCGCCTCCCTTTTTTTTTCCCCCCCCCCCCCTTTCCCCCCCCCCGAAATTTTTAAAAAAAGCGAGAACACATTTTAATTTTAAAAAAAAAAAAAATTTTTTTTTTTTCCCCCCCCCCCAAAAAAAAAAAATTTTTTTTGGGTGGTGCCAGTTACTTTTCTTTTAGGGGTAGAAATCGATTACTAATTATACTCTGCTAACAATGGACACCACGCACACTATACGAATTTCGCAGTTGTTTGTATCACTAACAGTTGTTTGTTGTCACTAACATCAGTACATTATTATTTTTTGTATCTACAGAAATATCTGAAACACCTGAAATTCGTATCACAACATTAACGACCTTATTATCACAAAAATCTGTTTTTTTGTCCACTGTCAGCCACAGAAATGTATTGCGCATATCTTCTTTGATATTTCCCATGACACGTTGATATGTATTCTGTAAATATGTTTTACGCAATGTATGGCTACTAGGCAATGGAAAATCGGATACACCTTTGGCAAAAAAACGTCTAAAGTAAATCTTGCGCAAGCAAAACATTATACACAAATCAAACCAAAATTCCTTTTTTGTAACAGTACCAGTAATATTTTGTTGATGGATATTCGAATATAAATGTCTCTCACAGTCTCGGCGTCTACGAAATATATGTATATCGACGATTGCAAGGAATACATAAAATATGTAATCCGTCGTTTGTAAAACGGTCGTAATTTTCAATCAAACTTTCTAGTCTATTCACAAATGGTAACGACTGTGCGATTATTACAAAAATCCATACAAAATCAGATAATATCTAAATTACAAGATACACGATAACACTACACGAACTCACATGTTAGTCACTCACGACACATACAGTTATTTTGAACTTGGCGTTCTACCGTCCATCCGCTCGCATCGAACTAAGGTAAAACATTACAGTACCTCGACCACCAGCATAGAAATGGGGTACTAGAGCCGCAGCGCGCGTTACTAGGAACGGGCAAAAAATACACGCGTGTATAATTTACAAGGCGCTTAAAAAATACGGTTTATACTTTAATTAACAGATTAATTAACAATTAGAGTTGTAGAGTGCCATAATTAACATAGAGTTGTATAGACACCCTGCGTTGTGTCACACTTTCCGGACCCTACTCATCAGCCATTACTATCTGTATTCTGTAGTTGTTTGTTAGTTATGCTATAAGTACATGGTATATTTCCTTATTAGGGAAACATTTTAAAAGAAAAAAGTAGGTACTATATGTTTAACTGTAAAAAAGTAGGTAATATCTGTTCTACCTGTTAAAAAAAGTAGGTACTATCTGTTTAAAAAACAAATATATCCGAAACGATTGGATTTAGGTGTAGGTTCTGATACAATTTCGAATAAGAAAGTTGGTCGTCGCACATAAGTATATGAACACTCTGTAGGTTCGTCAATATTTTAAAAAAGTGGCAAAAAAAGGGCAAATAGCCTCACAATTATATTTTAGTAACGATTCTATAGGTAGACCAAATACGCACAAAAAACTCATCCATATCACTCCATAAAGCAATAAATCAACAGACACGTTCTCTCTCAACTTAAAGCTACACGGTCTACAGACCGTGTAGCTTTAAATCAAAATCTGTTGAAAAAGCGTACCTACGATATTGATTGTAAATCGAGTGTCAAAAATAATAATAATAATCATTAAACAATTTATATAGTGGTGGTTTTTATTTTTGAAACTAAGAAAAAACAATGAATACTTAACAAAATATCATATTTGATGTACCGGTTTGTTTTATATTTTCGGCTGCCTAAAGTATCTTACATTTAGGCCATGATAAAAATTAAAGTACTGTAAATGTAAAGTAATGGTACCATTTTTATAAAAAGTTTTACAACAATATTTATTTACCCTTTGAGGTTGGTTCATTACAATTATGTAAGAAAGATGATATCATGTAAATGACCGCCGCGGTTCATGTGGCATGATGTAATCCGTTTTTGAAAATTTTCGAGTACTCTGCGGCACAAATCAGGTTCTATGCCGGCTATTTCGCGTCTGATCTCCTGTTTCAGATCTGCAATGGTGTTCGGTTTATTCTTGTAAACTCTGCTTTTCAGATACCCCCAAAGAAGAAAATCTGCGGGGTTAAATCACATGAGCGCGGCGGCCAATTGATGTCGCCGTTATGTGAAATAATGCGACCTGGAAACTTACCGCGCAGTAATTGTGTTTCTCCTGCTGTGTGGCATGTGTGGCACCGTCCTGTTGAAACCAGAGATCTTCGATGTCCATAACTTGCAACTGCTTCCAGAAAAAATCTGTTATCATGTTCCGATAGCGAACGCCAGTAATTGTAACAGCGTTCTCCGGATGATCCTCGAAAAAAAATAGGCCAATTACGCCTCCGGACCAAAAAGGCACACCAAACAGTCACCTGTTGAGGATGCATTGCCGTTTGAACAATCTCTCTTGGATTTTCCACTCCCCCAAATGCGGCAATTGTGCTTGTTTACGAAGCCACCAACGTGAAAATGTGCCTCATCGATAAAGATGATTTTCATTCAAATTTATCCGGGTTTTTTTTTCCTTTTGGGAAAACACCGGCGCTGTTGATGGTCTCGAGGCTTCAATTCCTGTATTATTTGGAGTTTGTATGGGTGTAACTGCAAATCTTTTTTTAACATTCGCTGTGTAGTGGAATACGTAAGGCCCACTTGATGACGAATCGATGTGTTTGGATTTTCGGCTACACTTTCGCGAACAATGGCAATATTTTATTCCCAACGACCTCTACCAGCATGCCGAGGGGTTTTGATGTTAGTTACGGATCCAGTCTGCTCGAATTTTTTGGCCACATTCCAAATTGTCTTCCAGAAGGTCGATTTTGAGCGCCAAAAAATTCACGTAAAGCACGAAATGCACGTTTCTTCGATCGGCCATTTTCATAATAGGCTTGGATAATTTTAACACGTTCGGTCGTATATTGCTCCATGACTAATTTTGTTTATGTTTCTAGTTTACAATCTGACGTTACCGTTGACAAATACAGTGGCGTATCAAAAATAATTTAGATTGTAATGTGGAAACTCAATTTAAATCACCCTATACAAGTATACTTGTATACGCAGTTAGTAGTATACAAGTCAAACTCGTAGTCAAACCAACGCCTTGTTAGGCGAAAATGATGATCAACTGAAACAGAAACAACAGGTCGCAGAAACTTCTGCTTTGGCTCAAATTGTAGCTTTTGGTAGTGCCCATCTGCAGTTGCGTCGCGTTGTTTCGAGCGCTCGGGTAAGCCGACACTTGATTTTCAAACGCGTTTTTCAGCCGATTGAATGAACCTCTCCCACAAGTCACGATAATGCATTGATAGGGAATTTAAGGACGAGTAATTTAAGCCCAGGAACAATGCCGTACGACCATTTTTCGGCTTGTTCAAACCGTTTTTCGAAAAGACCTTTTTTTTAGTTTTCTTCGATTTATGCAAAAAGTTCTTATTATTTTTGCATGAAATTTTTACTGAAAAGTTTATGCGACCATTAGAACCCCTTTGTTACGGGATCAAACTGACCGGCTCAATAACCTCATTTAGCATAGAAGTGAACAGCACAGAATGTTAGTTTCAGGCAGTAGAGAACCAGTGTGCTTATCCTTTCTCTACCTTCTAGTGGTGTAAACCATCCTATATACCTTTCTCTTTCTAACAGTAGGATTAAAGTTACCTCTTATACAGTTGGTGAACCTGGCCTGTCATGACAGCTATTCTTAAAATTCCCTAAATAACTGGGGAGCTGGTAAAAAGGTCATTTCCTTTCCGGCAACGAGAAAGACTTGATATTTTCGGTGTCTGGGACATCTGAATCACGCTCTCTGCGGATTATTTTCTCTTGTCAATCTTCTTTTGTCTGAGATCAATAACTCTTATTTGTCTTTGAGGACGCACCTTTGTGGATTTTAGATTATTGTCTCGGCAAATATACCAGTTTTATAACCACCTATAGGCCACACACCACTACCAAGGTAGGGAAAAGCTTACACACACTTAAATGCACTGCATATAATTGCATGACTAATTGCTGCATGTTTACTTCTAGGCCTTTTTCTTCTGTTTCCATTTTTTTGTTATTGCTTCTTGCTGTCACACCCGTTCTGCTGCTATCGCTTTTCTTTCCCTGCGGGCGCAGCTCACTGCTTCACACCTGCGATCACACTAGCCACTAGCCTACATCAGCTATACACCTGACACCGTTCTGGGGGCCCACACACGGCTTCGGAAGCAACCTAACCTCACTTCCACCACATGGTCAGGGACCGGGGCACCTCTAACGGACATCAGCTACTTCCGGACTTCAAGTACCCATCTAGGATCTAGGACCAGGAACCAAATAAGGTCATTGCTAAGATTGTAAGCGTTTAGTTAACATTCGTTACCTGGGCTTGTCGGTCAGACCGATCAGTTCTATTTGATACTGCTTAGGTTATAAGAACCTATTTGGTTGGCTCTAACCTAGATTGCTTCCTAGAATTAAGAGATACTATTTAAATCTCCGAGACACAGTAGGGCAGGGAACCTTACCCCTATCGGGATATCCAGCACTGCAGACACATTTGTAAACCTGCGGTATATATACCAAGGGGATTTATAAGATCCACCCCGTAATCACGCTTGGTACTTGGCCCTGCAGAACAGCATCCGGACCTAAATATAGTTTATGTACCGGGATTTTACTAGGGCACACTACATATTTTGAATAATTTACAGACGTGTGTCATTATTAGTCATTACCACTGACGCTAGATTAGTAGAGCCACCGCTCCGGACCTTGCCCCCAGGCCTACCCCTAAGAGTGTGTCACCGTGCCTACTAGGCCCTTTTTGGCGATACCTTGATAACTTGGGCACTAGACTAGGGAATTTTTTTGTTATATTGTATTTGTTAATTGTTTTTATTTTTATTAAAGTACTGTCCTATTTGTTTACTCTTGTTCTTCTCTTTTGTGCTTGTGTCGACCCTCTGTTGTAATTCTCGTTTCGGCGGATAATATAACCTTGGTGGTACCGCGCGGGGATCGGAGACGGGTTTCCACCCCAATCTCCGATGAGCTAGCCGCCGGCCAAATTGTCTCCGCGCACACTCACCACTGCCTACCCACCACGCGTAGAGGTTATACTATCCCCAGCAAAGTCCCGTCCCCTTTTTTTCAGCTTGCTGCCCCGCCAACCAGCGGCGGCGTAGCACCTTGTAATTCGATTTCAAAATATGGGCATTTTTCATCGTTTTTTTTTTTGTGCAAAAACCTCTGAACCGATTTTGATCACCAAAAACTTATTTTCTTCGTTTTTTTCAAGCGCTACAACGTGAAATCTTTTCTTTTTACGAAAAATAATATTTTTCGTCCCTTAATCCGCAAAAAAACGATTTTCGGCACTATTATCGATTTTTTTACTAAGGTTCCTACATTCAAGGTACGGATTTTATCCAAAACATACACAATCCATTTCTACTATTTTTTACCTAATTATCGCGCTGAGAAACCTTATTCATGCCTCTTTTCAAAAAATAAACTATCTAGCCTGGACTATTAACGATTTATGAGAAATGTAAGTAGATAACAATAGATAAAAAAATTCTTATATTGTATTGACATAGAAAACAATTTTTAATTAAAGGCGGTATCTTGGACTATATTAAGAATAAATATTTTGTTAAACTCAAAATTGTGCTTGCTTCCAAACTTTTGAAGAGTAGTATACGTATATCACCTATAAATGTATACATATGTACACACCGTACACCCACATGCCAAATTCCAATAGAAATTGCTGTTTTTAAGAATTTCCATAATAAAAAAGTATTAAGAACGGTAATTTCTACAGGAAAACATCCTGTATTCGCAAATTCAAATTTATAATTATAAAATTTGTTAATGAATGTTTATTCTTGAAAAGGTTGATAGTATTAGTTTTATACTAAAGGTTGAAACTGATTTTAATATCCACAGTGTATATAAAAAACTCAGACTGGCTATTTTCAAAGGAATTTCAAGCGTTAAAAAAATTGAGAGGAAAATAAAAAATACGTGCCGAATATGTTTTACAAGCATAGCAGATTTCAACAAAATCGGCGTAAAGAACTTGGTCGATAATGTTATTTTTGTCGGTAATTTGTTTTGACCACTATAAATAGGCACACTATTTATTTATTTTCGGGTATTTATGTTTATTAGGTTTTATTTCTGATTTTCACAAAGTTTGGCGTCAGCTAGGTATTTTACAACTTAATTTCCGGAACAGAAAATTTTAGACGTTTCGATAAGTTGAGGGGAGCAAAAAGATAACAAAAATACCCTTTATAGATTTGATTTCGTTCATTTTATGAGCAGGTATTTAAAAAAAATGGGAAAACGTACCTACAACGAACATATAACATATACATAAATTACATTTCCAAATAATTCGAAATTAATGGAATATATAATTGTTGCTTATCATGTAGGCGATGATTAAACACAACATTAATGAGCTGGGTAAACTCGATCGAAACTAAATGCGATGAAGTGTGGTCTGTATGCGGCGTACCTACCTTCCTACGAACCCATTATACCCACATTTGTGCAAATGATGAGTATGTATTTATGTACACGGTGAGTTCATGAGATTTCTCACCCCCTTATTTACAGCGGTAACCTATTTTTTCTGAAATTTCAAAATATGCTGTCAAAAAAAACAATTGAAACAAAAATGTAGCAGTTGTATAATTAACATTATTTTTTTTAACGGAATACCCTGTATTTTTTTAATTTGTTGCATTCCGCTTATTCTTTACTTTACATTTTACATACTTTCTTCCACAGGTTTTTGAAATATACATTAAATAATGAGTCATTACAAAAACTCATCAAATCTGGCTATGAATGAGGAAGATGGAAATAGCGGTTATGTCGAAGGCGGAAGCGAAACTTTGTTTGTGAAGTGGCTGTCACAATTGTAAAATGAATAATGGCTGCCACATAATGTGACAGCCTTGACAATTCAATGAAGTTATAAACTTAAGATTAAGAATAGAAATACGTCTTTCTTTACTCGGCCAACTTTGATGACTTTTTTTTTTAATGGTTCGTTATGTAAAATAATATACTCGGGCATATTTATGGGGCAAAATTTTTATGGGGCACGGGTGGGTTAAAGCACCGTCTTTTCAGTCGCGATACCCCTGTGCGCGTTGTTCGAGTCCCGGGCGGGGACGAGGATTTTTAATTGTCTCGCTTTCTCTGTCAGGACTTGATATGCAACCACTAATACACTAGTATATGTGTGGGTGCATGGATCCAACCACACATGCCCTAGATTTAGTAATGTTCTGAGTTTTCTGGGTTTGTAATTTGAGTTTTGGAACTGTAAAGCTTTATTTGCTTTACAGTTCCAAAACGCAGTTTGGAACTGTACTGCGTTACCGAATGCGTTACCGAAATAATCTTAAGTCGCTCCCAGTGCACCACGGCAAATAATAATAACAGCCACTCCTTCCCGCACAAATCCCTGAGAGGACCTAAGGGGTTACTCTTCGGAGTAATTATAGGGTGAGTATTATTATTATTTCGCCGACTTTATAGTCACACTTCTCATCGTAAACGCTGGGAAACATTCACCCATTCCTGCTGCAGACAGTGATGGCTTGATATCTCATCCCCGCCTCCAGCAGAAATTAGGCTCAGGCGAGGGGAGGAAATTCATCCTATCCCAAAACCTTTCTTACAATGTGGCAAGTTTGTAACAATATTGCCTTCTGGCCATTTCTAATGACATTCAAAGATAGTCCTAATGCCGCGATGTTCTTGGCGAATCTCGTCGTCATCACTCCCTCTGCCGATATTACTAGGGCGTACGTCTCCACTTTCTCCAGTTTCCATAGGCGCTTCAGCTCGATTGACAAATTTTCGTATTTCGCGATCTTCTCCTGTTCAGTCTTCTGAATGTTGTGGGTAAGTGGCACAGCGATGTCTATGATGATCCCTCTTCGTTGTTCCTTGTTGATCAGCACAATATCTGGTCGGTTGAAGTCCACTGTTCGATCGGTGATGATTAGCCTATCCCAGTACATCACGGCAACTTCCGATTCCAGCACAGCTTCCGGGACATATTTGTAGTATGGCGGAGCCGTCGCTAACAGGCCATATTTGACACCCTCCTATTATGTGTTCTATAGTTTCGCCTGCAGATCCACATTTTCTACATAGGTCTTCAACGTCGTCTCTCAGGATATTCTTCTGGTAATTTCTTGTTTTTATAACCCTGTCCTGAATGGCAGTCAAGAAGCCTTCGGTCTCGGGGTACAGATAGCCGTCGGTAAGCCATTTTAATGAATTTTCTTTGTCGATGTGGTCTGGCTGTAGCATTTTTGGAAAACGGCCCTGCAAAGCATGTTCCATCCACTGGGTCCGGAGCTCCTCTTCTGTTGGTACTTCGACCGGGATAAGTTCACATCCGAGGCTCAAAGGCGTGTAACCAGCGTCCTCTCTTGCTACTGCTGTTATTAGCGGGTCCCTGTTCGTTAGCAGTTTTCTTCTTAAGGAAGCTTCTTGATTAAGGCACTGATTTTTGATGTTCAATAGACCTCTCCCACCTCGTCTTCGCGGCAGGTAGAGTCTGATTACGGAAGAGTTAGTGTGTAAGTGCCTGAACTTAGTTAGGAGCCGCCTGGTAAGTCGGTCGAGCTCATCAAGATCAGTAACGGACCACTTGACGATTCCGAAAGAGTATGTCAGTACTGGGACAGCCCACGAGTTGATATTATTATTATTATTATTATTATTATTATTATTATATGACGTAATTTATAGTAAGTCGTATTTAGTTTAACTAAATACTTAGATGAAAAGAAATTCATTTTTATATATTTTTTTAATAGTACAAAACAATTTTTAGACGAGTCTTTTTTTGGAAGGCCTCCACATAGTAAAAAGCGATTAAAACAATTCTCAACTAAAATAAGTAGGAAGTTTTATGCCATTACGCTCTAGCCATGGACAAAAACAATCAGCAACATATTCATAAAATGTTGAACCGGAATCCGGAATCACTTCTTCCAACGAAGTTGTCGTCAGGCAATAAGTTTGCAATATCTTCAGGGATTCTCTTAAAAGGTAAGACAATCATTGGGGGAACAGCTTTTCCACTAGCTGAAAAGTTTGCCAAAATTGTAATGCATTCTTTTTCTTTCCCTACAGCAACATCATAAAAGTTTCGATATTGTTTTGGTCCCAAGACTTTTCCCGTTTTTGGGCATAATTGTACTCCCGTCTCATCGGCATTGTAGATACGATCAGCATCTTGCAAAATATCCAAACATCCCTCCTGTTCTAGGAATAGTCTAACTCCTTCAAACCATTCTCTTATTTCGGATTCAGTTACACTTACTCGAGCCTTCAAAATTATCTCAGCATTTCTTTTGCTAATTGCAGGTTTACGTTTTAGAAACAGTTCCAGCCATTTCTTACCAGGTCGATTATCTGTGAATGGGTTAGGCCTCTTATCTTCAACAATTACTTTTTGAACAACATCTTTAATTTCGTTTTCATGCATGGGAAATCCAAAATGTGCTTTGTCTAGTATCCACTTCTCCAATTTATTCTCTTCCTCTGTAGAAAGCACTGGCAAAGGTCCCATTCTTCTTTCCTCAACAGAACCATGTCCATGGAGTCGATTAACGAGTGTTCCTTTTGGGATATTATATTCTTGACATGCCTTATTTATTGAAAGCTGCCTTGGTCCTTGTACAGCCTCTATTGCCAGTTTCAAATCAGTTAGACTGTATTTGAAACGTTCATACTTTTTCTTTCTTATACTAGCGTCTGCCATCTGGAAAATATTTTTTTCTGAGAGCATTCTGGATATTTTGAATGATGAATATTTTCGGTCATTTACTAGATTCACCAAAATATATGACTGGTGGGCTGGTCAATGACTGGTGCATTTACCCTACCACAATAACATATATTTTTTGTGATATGGGTAAGAGGGAGGAAATTAGGAGGCTGTGAACCAACCCTAAAATTTTCTTTTATTATCAAGAACACGTATATAACCTCAAAATTTCGAAAGCTTTCTGGGACTATCTTCCTCCTCCTAAACTATCTTATCCTGGGATACCCTTTGGTTCCATCACAAATAAAACACAAACAGCTTTTTCTAGGATAAATACAGACCGAGTAATTGAACATCGAAATATCGCTAATTTTCGGGGTTTTTATTTTTTTGTGCAAAAAGTTATTAACCGATTTTAATGATCCGAAAACTATTTTATTCGTCTTTTCAAGCTCTACAACCAAATTTTTTTTTTTTTTTTGAAAAAAATAGTTTTCGTGCATAAAAGTCGAAAAAACCTTTTTTTCGCACCTTTTTGCAATTTGTTCGCAACGATCCTACAATCGGATTTTGTGTAAAAGTATGTTTTTTTTTTAGATTTTGAAAGTAACTCACCACTCCAAAAAATTTGAAAAAATAGGTAAAATGTAGTTTAACTAAATACTTATATGAAAAGAAATTCAAGAAAGGCATCGCACCTCATAACAGCAAAAAAACTATGACGATTTTGTTTTTCAATATTTTTTTTTTTAAATAGTTTATGGGACCCCGGAGACCAAAATATATTTTTAATAGTTCAAAACAATTTTTACATGTCTTTTTTTTGGAAGGCCTCCACATAGTAAAAACCGATTAAAACAATTCTCAACTAAAATACCACAAAAACATATATTTTTAGTGATATGGGTAAGAGGGAGGAAATTAGGAGGCTGTGAACCAACTCTAAAATTTTCTTTTACTATCAAGAACGCGTATATAACCTCGAAATTTCGACAGATTTCTGGGATCGATTCGACTATCTTATCCTGGGATACCCTTTGGTTCCATCACAAATAAAACACAACTGCCTTAATCTCAAACAAACAATCTTAAATATATTAAAAACAAAACGACTTTAAGAACTACGAACAAGTTAGTAGTCATTTTTATTTTCCTTGAATGAGTAAATAAACCCTCTTTTCTACAGACATTTTTGTCCATTGATTTTAATGGAATACGCCAATCCGCTATCAAACACAATTAAGGAACAAATACGCTTGAAGTTTAGATAACTTTCCGGAAATAACTGCCAGATCTAACAGAACTCGTGATTAGATCACTCTGTAACAACATCTACAAATAAAGTGTAAACGAAAGCACGACTTTATTAAATTCCCAATGCACCCAGCAGACTTCAAACTCATTTATTAAAGCCACACAGATGACACCATTTTAATTAAAACTTAAAAATTAAAATGCGTTACATAAAATACATCTATCTATCTTTTTTTTTAATTCTGTACAATAATTGAAACAACTGGAAGACTTAATATTTGTGTCCCACTTAACGTTTAAATCAATTTGATCTTTATGGACTTAAGTTTTAATTATAATGTTAGACGGCACATGTTTCATGTATGTACCTTATGCAACAACTCAAACAGTCGAATCTCTAAGGCCCTTTTTACTTATCAAATGACGTTTCTGTAGATATTCAGATCTGTATATGCATGTATATTACTCTTGCAATCGAAAGCCATTACTTGGTCTCTTCGACCAAAAAGCAGTTCTTTAGAAACTTGCTAACGATAAGATTTCGAACAATCACTGCCTTAATGGGTTTCTTCAACTGACCGTAAGTGGTTTTTTTTATCAAAATAAATGGTGGGTCTGGTGAATGTAGTTATAAAGTATATTGCATGATTCGAACATATTTTGCATCGTCTAGAAAATGTGTTTTAAGGAATGATCAATATATTCGATGCATACAGTCTGTCCCAAATTGGTTATGCATGCATTGGTATCTCTGTTATTGATGGAGACAGAAATATGATTAATGAGGAAAGTTTTAAAGGGTTTTATTACCTCTTCCACTCTTCTTTCAAATTCGACTTATCTGTAATCATTTTCAAAATAATTCCGAAAAACTGACAAAGTGCGTTTTAGGGTATATGACATATATTTTTAATTACTGGGCTTGTGATATTTTAGCGAGTACATTGTTAGGACGCTTTTTTAAGAGGCTTTACTGACGTTATAAAAATATTACAACAGAAATATTTTGATAACGTCAGTGAAAACATCAAACAAGTGAAAAGAAAACAAGACAAAAAAGTGTCCAACAATGCAGGTACTCGCTAAAATAGTGAACCTTTTGTTTTTTGGAATTATCTCGAAAACGGTTACACATAAGTCGAATTTGAAAAAAAAGGTGAGAGGTAATAAAACCCCTCAAGTAAAATCTTTCTCCAGCAATTACCGATATGCATGCACAACCAATTTAGGCCAGACTGTATAAGGTTATAAGGTGGCCAAGTAGGGATGTGTAGTAAGTAGTGCCGAATAATTCGTGTGTTTGACTCAAAAAATTCTTAAAATCCTAAACGCTTCAAATGATAATATAAAGCAGAACGCAAACCAACGCCATAACGGACGCGGTGGCAGTGGCGGACAGAATTTATACGGATGATACCGAAACCACGCACACAGCAGCGATTGGTATGTAATAATCAGTTGAACATAAAAGTACAAAAATAGGTACGATTTGTGATATACATTATAGATTAGCGAAGATTTGTGCAAAAATTAAAATTAATGAAACAAATAATAATGTTTTCACTACTTACATTTGTTGTCTAATCTTATTATCTCTAAATAAAACGCATTTCGAAGCCACCACTAACTATCTCAACTATCGTGGAAGGATATACTGTTCTGTCCGTGCGTGATGAATACGTGATTTCGAACCTTCGCCGGTCTATAACGTGTGATTTGTGATTCATGTTATATATGTTTGTTGAACTATACAGTCAGACCATTTTTTTCCGAAAAAATATAACCCTCTGTGTGTCGACACTTTATATTATATTGGTAACATCAAAATTGTAAGGAAACTGTAGAATATCTATGTATATGTAAGGTGGGTCCTTTATGAATATGGATAGGTACCTACATATTAACAGTTTGGGGGAGGTATATCCCAGGTAACAGGTTTAATTGTCATCGCATTGCTATTCATGGTGTTCGTTAGTAAATTATTGCGATCAAAGCAAATACATTTCAAATTTCACATAAATTACATCAATAAGATACTTGGGTAGTACCTACATATGTATATCTACATAAAATGTCCCAGGTTTTTTGTATAGGACTTTAGGGTTCTGTAGAAAAACTGATTTCAATTAAAAAAAGTTCATGTAAACATAGGACGTTAAATGCTTCAAGGCAATAAGCTTTAGTTTTTTCTTGATTTTTTTCTTTGTTTATTCAATAAAGGTGGGAGACACAATATTCCAATTTTACAAATGAGGTAGTCTAATGAAAGCTCAATCATCGATTGTTTTTTTTTTTATACAGAACCTGTGGCGTGTGTATCGAGGCTCCGTGTCCTCTTTTTAAATAAGAATTTCTACGCCACTGATTTTTGTACAGATTTGACAGGTTCCACTTATTCTTTGGAAAGCTGTAATGAAAAAATTGAACCAGTTTTCTTACAAAAGCACGTAGTTTGTAGAAAAAGAGTAGTTCATGACGAATAGTCTGTCACAACCGAACTGTAAATTATTGCGATCAAAGCAAATACATTTAATATTTCACATAAATTACATCAATAAAATACTTGGGTAGTACCTACATATATGTATATCTACATAAAATGTCCCAGGTTTTTTGTATAGGACTTTAGGGTTCTGTAGAAAAAACTGATTTCAATTAAAAAAGTTCATGTAAACATAGGTCGTTAAACGCTTCAAGGCAATAAGCTTTAATTTTTTCTTGATTTTTTTCTTTGTTTATTCAATAAAGGTGGGAGACACAAAATTCCAATTTTACAAATGAGGTAGTCTAATGAAAGCTCAATAATCGATAGATTTTTTAATACAGAACCAATGGCGTGTGTATCGAGACTCCGTGTCCTCTTTTTAAATAAGAATTTCTACGCCACTGATTTTTTTTCAGGTTTGACAGGTTCCACTTATTCTTTGGAAAACTGTAATGAAAAAATTGAACCAGTTTTCTTACAAAACACAACCGAACTGTCTCTATTTTTTTGGTTTAGACGCTATTTAGAAATTTAGAGCACTGTTATCATATATTTCAAAAACAATTGAATATCTCCAAAACGGTGGGTTTTAGATACCATGATACCATTAGATAATAAAGTCGACCTAAAATTTAGTGGAGTATCCAAAAATGTAAAAATATACAGGGTGTTCCATTTAAAATAACGAAGTTGTATAGCGGTTACAGGAAGTGGAACATCCTGTATGATTATAAATATTTTACAAATATGCACGATATGATTTAGGATATATTTTATTTGGAATATTTTTTTCTTTAAACAAAAAAAAAAAAAAAAAAAAAAAAAAAAAAAAAAAAAAAAAAAAAAAAGAAAGGGGGGAAAAAAAAAAAAAAAAAAAAAAAAAAAAAGAAGGAAAAAAAAAAAAAAAAAAAAAGGGGGGAAAAAAAAAAAAAAAAAAAAAAAAAAAAAAAAAAAGGAGAGGGGGGGGGGGGGGGGGGGGGGGGGGGGGGGGGGGGGAAAAAAAAGGGGGGGGGAGGAGAGGGGGGAAAAAAAAAAAAAAAGAAAAAAAAAAAAAAAAAGAGGGGGGGGGGGGGGGAAAAAAAAAAAAAAGAAGAAAAAAAAAAGGAAAAAAAAAAAAAAAAAAAAAAAAAAAAAAAAAAAAAAAAAAAAAAAAAAAAAAAAAAAAAAAAAAAAAAAAAAAAAAAAAAAAAAAAAAAAAAAAAAAAAAAAAAAAAAAAAAAAAAAGGAGGGGAAAAAAAAAAAAAAAAAAAAAGGAAAAAGGGGGGGGGGGGAGAAAAAAAGGGAGGAAGGAAAAAAAAAAAGAAAAAAAAAAAGGAGAAAGGAGAAAAAAGGGGGGGGAAAGGAAAAAAGGGGGGGGGGGGGGGGGGGGGGGGGAAAAAAAAAAAAGAAAAAAAAAAAAAAAAAGAAAAAAAAAAAAAAAAAAAAGAAAAAGGGGGGGGGGGAAAAAAAAAAAAGGCCAAAAAAAAAAAAAAAAAAAAAAAAAAAAAGGGGAGGGGGGGGAAAAAAAAAAAAAAAAAAAAAAAAAAAAAAAAAAAAAAAAAAGGGGGGTAGGGGAAAATTTTTTCGGCGAAAAAAAATTAAAAAAAATTTTAAAAAAAAAAAAAAAAAAAAAAAAAGGAAAAGGAAAGGGAGGGGGGGAAAAAAAGGGGGGGGAAAAAAGGAAAAAGGGGGGGGGGGGGGGGAAAAGGGGGGGGGGGGGGGGGGGGGGGGGGAAAAAGGGGGGGGGGGGGGGGGGGGGCAGGGGGGAGGGAAAAAACGGGAAGGGGGGGGGGGGGGGGAGGGGGATTTTAGAGGGGGGGGGGGAAGGGGGGGGGGGGGGGGGGGGGGGAAAAAAAAAAGGGGGGGGGGGGGGGGGGGGCCCATCAAAAAAAAAAAAAAAAAAAAAAAAAAAGGGGGGGGGGGGGGGGGGGGGGGGGGAAAAAAAAAAAACACCAGGGGGGGGGGGGGGCTCCCACCGGGGTTTGGGGGGGGGGGGGGGGGGGGGGGGGGGGGGGGGGGAAAAAAAAAAAAAAAAAAAAAAAAAAAGGAAGGGGGGGGGAAAAAAAAAAAAAAAAGGGGGGGGAAAAAAAAAAAAAAAATAAAATTTATGGGGGGGGGGGGTTTTTTAAAGGTTTTGGGGGTTTTTTTTAAAATAAGTTATGGAAGAAGCCGCCTTACGTGGAACACCCTGTATATGCGTCTTAAGTTAATTTAAGGCGCATTTGATTTTGATTGATTAATTTGCTATGTGATAGATCAATTTGGCACAAATTAATATTTAGAATTGTTGAACTTGAAATACCATTTTATGCCTGTGTAAAATAAACACTTAAACAAAATATTTAATTCTGATTTGTTACAGTATTACTACCAGATTGATGGAAGCTTGGTTGCAATAGTTATTCATTATCGCTCTTAGTTTTCAAATTACGTGGCTATTCAATAACCGAACTGATGCTGCTATCATCGTGCTGCGAGCGTGTCGCGACAAGTTTGAACAGAACTGTGTCTGGTGATACTTTCCCCACAAGTGTTCACATGGAGCAACGGGCCAATCTCAAGTTTCCTGTTAAACTGGGGAAAACTTTTACAGAAGCTTATGCAATGTTAAAAGAAGTGTACGAGAATGAATGTTTATCCCACACACAAGTTTTTGAATGGTTTAAACGGTTTAGAGAGGGACGTAAAACGACCGAAGACGATCCGCGCTCCGGACGGCCCTCAACGTCAAAAACGGACGACAACATTGAAAAAACTGGTCAATTAATCCGCGAAGATCGTCGCATCCGAAGGCTTGCTGATATAACAGGAATAAACAAAGAATGTGTTCGCCAGATTTTGCATGAATCGCTCAACATGCGCAAAGCTTGCGCAAAAATTGTGCCAAAACTCCTCACTACCGAGCAAAAGGAATCAAGAATGAACACGCGCTGATATTCTATACAACATTGACACTGATCCAATGTCACTGTTTTCAACAATGGAAAAGTCGTATGGAGCGATGTAGAGCCAAGGGGAGCACATTGAGGGCGAAAAAGTTGCTACTGTAATTGGTAACGAATAAAAAGTGTTATGACAGCAGTTCGATTATTTAATAGCAACACCACGTAATGTTTTGTGATAAATCATTAACAAAAGTGTGTATTGTTGAAAATTCTAGCACTTACTTAACATCTCGGATAGCTTGTATAACGATAACGTTAGTGATATTTCTGAAAAATATTCTTTTTCGACATCATACGTTCGACGTTCGATGACATCATACTTCAAAAAAATTGATCTGAAAATAGCATTTATTGAAATGTCTTTTTGAAAAACATAATTGACCTTACATTAAAATTTGTCTGTATTTTTTGTAAAAAAAATTCCGAATTAAAGTATGTACAATGGGTGATTAAAAAAAAATATTTATTTTTTTTTTGCAAACGCTTAAAAGTTCCGTTTTGGTGTAAAAATACGCCAGTTAAAATTTGAGCCCTTAATATTAATTAATATTAAGATAGTGCGCATCGCACTTTTCTATTTTCCATAAGAATAACATGGGAACATTTTTTTTGGCACCTTCTGATTTTTATTGTTTGCTAATAGTGTACTATTTGGAAAAATTTTTAACATATTTTTGTCCACTTGAACGCTCTATAAAAAAGGTATCTTATGATTTTTCGCTAAGTCTACTGGTTGAAAAGTTATTCGAGGCCAAAGTTGAATTCACCGAAAATTTGACCGTTTTTAGTTTATTTATTTTAAAATTTTATGTAAATTTTAAATTTGGTCTTTTAGAAAATGTTAGTTAACAATTTTTCGCTATGAAAAGAAAAAATCAAACAAAAAAAATGTTTTCAGTTGAAATTATTACAATTTTTATATTTTTGAAAGAAAATTGCGTCAAGTAAAATATTGCATTTGATTTTTCTCCAATTTTTTCCGTACTCTGAGTACAGTTGAACAATTAAACGGTCAAATTTTCGGTGAATTCAACTTTGGCCTCGAATAACTTTTGAACCAGTAGACTTAGCGAAAAAATCATAAGATACCTTTTTTATAGAGCGTTCAATTCTGGACCATTTTTCCATATAGTACACTATTAGCAAGCAATAAAAATCTGAAGGTGCCAAAAAAAAATGTTCCCATGTTATTCTTATGGAAAATAGAAAAGTGCGATGCGGACTACCTTAATATTAATATTAAGGGCTCAAATTTTAACTGGCGTATTTTTACACCAAAACGGAACTTTTAATCCTGTTTGTAAAAAAAAATAAATAAAAAAAAATGTTTTTTTTGAATCACCCTAAATGTATTAATTAATGTATTAATTTAATACATTAATTAATACATTCGATGTACATTGTACATCGAATGTATTCCGAACTTTACCTCACTGTATATTAAACGTATCTAAATCTTTGAAGAGCAACTTTTTTCTAAAGATACTCCCAGATGGTCAAAATAAACAAGCGAGATACGTATTTGCCACAACTCTGAATGGTGTTTAGAACCTGATCAACACACGTCACATGCTCTGTACGAGAATAAGCTGTTCAGCATGGTGAAACCATAATTTTAATCGTTTTCAAACAAGTTATTAATATCGAGCACGCGCTAAGAGTTTCTATCGGACTGCCCGCGATTTTCTTACACAGCTTCGGACGCGATATATTATATTCGGAAAGTGAATCGATACAGAGGACGAGCGGGAGCACACCTGCACGCAATTGTCAGAGATGTCACTGCGAAAATGGACGCCAGCCGAAAATAACAATCGGAAAATAGATTTTGATTGATTCGCACACGCAATTCGGAGATGATGTCATTTTTGTTAGGATCACCAAGCTATTCGAAAACAACAGCAATATTTCTGGAACCGCTGCCTCACTGCCTCACATTAATTTTATCAAAGTTCGGTGATGTTGTCATCAAAACCAAATTTTCCTCTATAATTTATAGTCCAAGATTCGACAGCGTGATTACTGTCTTTATAAAGAAATGGAATGCGATGTGTAGAGACTTAAAGGTGCCCTTAATAAATGAAATACGATGTGTGTATATTAAGTAAGACTGGCAACGTAGCGCCTGATCTAGCAACACTGCGGAGTCGGGACTTGAAAGGGCGGTAGGTTAACATGTAATGCAGCTTCAATACAAGTTTGAACTTCTTAGAGTCATTTGTTTGTTCTTTGTGATTGTTTTCGTAAACCGTTTTTTTTTCCGGTGCGTTTTAAAAATGAGTGACATTAATTTTGAGCAACAGTGTGCTATCAGGTTTTGCTTCAGACTTGGACATAGCGGAACAGATACTTTTGCAAAACTTCAACACGCCTATGGAGACAGTGTCTTTTCAAGGGCCCAGGTTTTTCGGTGGTTTAAGGCATTCTCAAAGGAAGAGAGTCGATTGAAGATGAACCACGCAGCCGAAAGCCTTCTTAAGAACCGATGAAAATGTCGATAGAATACGACATCTTGTGCGTTCAAATCGTCGGTTGACGACAAGAATGATAAAGGAAGAGTTAAATTTGAATCACACCACTGTTCATCAGATTTTGACTAACGAATTGAGGATACGGAAAATCTGCGGAAAAAATGGTTCCAAAAAACCTTTCGCAGGAACTAAAGGACATCAGGAGAAAAAGGTGACTTTTTGGAATCGATTGAAAATGATCCCCATTTTATGAATCGTGCCATTACTGTTGATGCGACTTGGGTGTTTGAGTACGACTCGGAAACCAAATCTCGGAAACCAGGGAATTGTCCACAAAGAGTTTGTGCCTCCAGGCCAAACAGTAAATAAACACTTTTACAGAGAGGTTCCTGAAAAACTTCGAAAAAGGGTCATGCGGATGAGACCAAACATCAAGAACAACTGGATGTTGCATCACGACAATGCGCCTTGTCACACAGCCATTTCAGTAAACGAGATTTTAGCCAGTAAAAACATTCATGTGGCTCCTCAGCCTCCTTATTCGCCTGACTTGAGTTCTTTTAGTTTTTCTTAGTAGTTTTTCCTTATTCGCCGAGATTGAAAATTCACCTCAAGGGACGTCATTTTGGGACAATAAAAAAATATTCAAACGGCTGTAACCTACCAGCTAAAGGCTATTCGAATGTTCCAGCACTGCTATGAGGAATGGAAGAACCGTATCATCGTGGCTTCCCAAGGAAGTTATTTTGAAGGAGACAATACTGAATTCTATAAATAAGTCTCATTATTTAATTTACACACCTCGTATTTCTTTAATCACCTGCTTCTTTTTAACCGAACCGTTGCACTAACTGGCTAACTAACTAACTAACTAAGTGGCTCTAACGACCGATTTTCTTGGTCAAACTCAAAATAATAAGTTTTTAAATGGCAAATATCAATGTTGTATTTTGAATTTTGAATGTCTAGGGCATTTAAATTCGTCTATATCAGAGTCTATACACGTCTTTATACCTTACTAGGGACCCGCCCCGGCTTCGCACGGTTTACATCACATTAGAAACCTCTAAAATGATCAGTGTTTCTCTACTATATTAGGCATGTATAGAGACATCCAAAAAAAACGTCATCAAAGTTGGCCAAGAAAAAAAAGACGTATTTCTATTCTTAATCGAATTTATAACCTTATTTACTTGTCAAGACTGTCACATCATATGACAGCCATTGTTTATTTTACAAATTGTGACAGTCACTTGTCAAATGTTTGACATAATCGAAAAGCTTAGACATGACCGCTATTTCCATCTCTCTCGTTCATAGCCAGAGTTGATGACGTTTTTTTGGATGTCTCTATATTATACATATAAACCTTCATCGTACCGCCTGAGGCTAGCCGCCGGGCTATGAGTACGCCGCCTGAGATTAGCCGCCGGGCTATGATTTCGCCGGCGGTAAACAAGGGTGACTCAGCAACAGCTCACCGCGTTCTATTCCTTTCGGGACGAATCGCGAACGTCGTACGGGACGAGCCTGGCATGATCGAGGCGTCATCTAGAGTTTTCGGCGACACTATAAAATAGCCGGACTAGGCGGCGGGAAAACAGTCTCTATTTGAATCATGTGAACGGCGCGCTCTCCGTACAACGCTCTAATATAAATTGTATAAAAATAAATTAGTGTAGTTAAATAGTGTTAGTCCGTAGTTGTATTAATTTAAATAAATAGTGTTAGTTCAAAGTGCGAGTTTAATTTTTCACACCTCACGAACCCGAAATAAATAAAACGTTACAATACTATGTTATGAAGAATAAATGACGGAACAGCAAACAACGTGATTTTTAACAAAAACGGGTTAAATTTACCTCGCTGTTTCAAGACGTGGGCACATTTATATCCAGGTATACTTTCCCTCTTAACCCATCGTGTATTGGTGTCTTCAGAAGCACTTTAGTCCGTATACACAGTCTAAGCAATGTATTTGAAATAATACATGACGTATGTATATATGGAAAAGCATACGAAATTTGTAAATGTTTTAAACAATTGAAGGCATTATTCCAAAAACCAGACAAGTCCAAAAAAGGTAATTTTCAGAAACTGAAAATAACAGTAGTACTTCTTTTTTTAGCCCGTAGAAAAAAATCGTAATTTTTATAGAGTTAGGTACCACTAATATCTTCTCATTAATGAAAAAAAAAAGTATAAACACCACATTCTGAGGAAAAAATAAAATTAACTGGACTTGTCTGGTTTTTTCAGAAGGAATAATTAGTACCGTTCTAAATTTTAGTTTTTATTGTTGTACTGTCAACGAAATGTTACCAAACGTTATTATTAGTTACTACAAAAGTAAGTTCTATATCTAACGTGTTACTACAAAAAATCCCAATGTAACAGTCGTTTAGCTCTCTTCACAGCCATCAGAATTGTCATCATTCTCAATCTATCTCAATATTTCCTTCTTCAGACGCGCTAATATCCATTTTAATTGATAATTAACGTCAGTAAAAATTGTATGTACTCTCAGAACAACCGTCCACATACTAAGCTGTTACACGTTTAGTGAATAGGGCAAAATGTACAACGCGCATATTTAAAAAAAAAAAAACGGGACATATCTGGTTTTTGCCGGAAACGGGTGGACCCGTCTAATTTTTGTAGAATCGCACATATTTCTCTGTGTTGTATTGTCGGATGTGTCTGGTTCTTGGAGAAATAAATTATACCACTAAATAGCAACTGTCTTCAAGTAGACAAGGTGCCGGCAACTTGAAAACTGGATATTTTGGACTTGTCTGTTTTTTGGAATAATGCCTTCAATTGGAGATATATCCTCCGCTCTCCCCCACCATTTTTATTTATTAATATGATATTTTAAGAGTCTGAGTAACCCTAAAATTTTCATCTGCCAATATTTGTGAATTTCGCAGTTCTGTCAATTTTAGTGGACGCCGGTAGCGCTTTGAAACTATTCGCGAAAGCACAAGGAATGAATGTCTATGATAATGCCGTCTCCGAGGTGATAAAGGCCAGCTCCCTTCCTATTGGTATGTTGAGAGAAGGCCCAATAAGTCCGAAAGGACTTCCGTCACCACGGGAAAAACAAATCAAGAAAATTTTCGAGGAAAGCAACGACGTCGGGCCCAGCAATTTCTTCTCTGAGAAAACTCACAAGTAATTTCGGTGGCAGTCTCAGTGAAGAAGTGATTCAGCTGCTAAAAGAAGTACCACTTAGTATGGATAGCAACAAGGATGACAGCTCGGATGACAGCGACATGGACTTAAAATAATTGTAATAATACGTAACACAAGGACTTTAATGACACGTTGATTAAACGGGAAGGTTTGATAAAATCATATTAAAAAAAATAATATTTTTTTTCAATTTAAATGAATTAAATTGTAAAAATACGTCCCGCCTCCTTCCTTTTTGTAGTGCGTGGCGGTGTTTTTCCAAGAAATTGAATGAAAAATACGTTTTGTATTGCAAAAACGCATTTCCATATTATCTCATTACAGTAATTTTTACATAGCGGCCCAAACGGATCGACGGTCTCACTTGAGAAGAGGTAGTTGAAACGCCCGTTTGCGCTTTACTAACAGATAACAGACTTCTATGGTATTGACGCCTCGTCCGATAACTTTATAATTGTCGAAATTAATCCGAAAATACGGCGACGGAATTTCGAGTTGGATCAGATTGAGAGACAAGTGTTAAGTTCTGTATAAATCCTATATAAATGGGGTGGCTGCCAAGAATTGCGACGGACTAGGGTGCAATAGCCCATTTTTTAATTACTTCTTGAATCGTTTCCTTCGCAATAATGTAAACCTTTTTATACTATTTTTAAAAGTTTATTGTTAGCTCAAAAAAGACGGCCACTATGTAAAGGTAAACTCAAATAAATATAGACACGAGTCTTCCGAGAAACGGGAGAAATTTAATTAGGAAATCCTATAATCTTTATGTCAATATTCTTCCGATCAGGAAGGTAATTTGATATTTGATCAATAGCTAAACAGATAATAGTGATAAAGAGGAATCGCTAGGAGTAAAAAAAGCGTACGTAGTCCCCGTTTCAACTTGTTTACTCACAAAAACATTTTTGTAAAAAAACTAATTGACATATATGGCGAACTCTCGCGGGAAGTAAAAAAGTGTATATCCAATAAAAATAGCATTATATCTAAACCCATTAAGTTCCAAATGTCCTGATTTTTTAAAGAGTTTTCAGCCAACTTACTTTCAATGTTATCGGTGCTGAAAAAACTTCGGTCCGGTCAATTCCAACATAAAATTTCATGCTTTTTCAGAATATGGTCTTAGAATTTTTCAAAAAATTGACTGTATGACTGTTGAAAAAGTTTTTTGGAAAACAAATTTTTGGACAGAATTACGATTTATTCTAAAACAAAAATTTATTCATATTTTTTTTCTCAAAAACTACAGACTGGTAAAAATATTCTAGGAATAAAAATGTATCAGAATCAATCGAAAAAATACTTAATCATCTATCTGTTATTAATACTACCGTTTTTTTCTGATTTTTTAATCACATTTTTGAAAATTTATATTTCGTGATCAAAATCGTCTTTAATTAATTAAAAAAAAAATCTACTACATATTTTACCCTAACTGAGGGGTAAAAGTAGTTCCTAAGGCAAAAAAATATTAAGGTTTAGAGTTCTTTGTATAAAGTTACTGTCTTAGAATACGTTACATTTTACATACAAGAAACATGTTTTATTTTATCGTTGAGATTTTTCGATATTTCGGAACATCGTATTTACTAAAAACGAAGCAATAATTTTACACAAAGAACTTGCCCCAAGAACTTTAAATATAATATATACTAAGACAGGAACTTTACACAAAGAATCAAAACCTTAATAGTTCTTTCCTTAGGAATATAACAATTCCTGTCTTAGTTTATAATAGGTTTAAGTTTCTGGTTTTGTCTCAGGTTATGTTAGGTATAAAGTGTTTGGTTTAAGCTTTTAATTAATTCGTTTTGGATTTTTTTAGGTGTTTTTTAAGGTTATATCAAAGTTCCTAACCAATCAGTTAGTTCTGACCTCACATTCAGTTCCAGAGTCTCAAATTACGTATAGATATAGTGATCAGCTCATTTAACTTTTTTATTTACTTGTTTGGGCCTTCTTAAGGTGTTTTTTGAGGTTAGGAAGAATACAAGAGCCAATAGGACAAAACGGACATCGGATTCGTGTTCAGCTGGTCAAAATGCGTGGGAATACATAGATCTGCTTTCTAGTATTCGACTTATTTTTTTTGTGTGTGCCTGTGTAATTTATTAACTGACATATATATACGACACCAATAAATCTAGTTTGGTAAAACATCAAATAAAAAAAATGGTCTTATAACGGAAAAACTATTATGTAATAACTAGGATGTGGAAATGTGTGCGGCAACGCAATTATGCAGTTTTACACGCGGACATACAAATATTCCGAAGCTTATGGCGGCACTTCACTTGGCGTAGCGTATTCGTATATTTGTTGTATTTGCCCAAAAACGGCGATGTGTAGAGAAGCTATTCGCTATATTTGCTTTATTTGTACAGATAACGCGAATAGCGCTAACAGCAAATACGCGTTTCCGTCCACTTGTCGGTTTTCAATCACACATCAAAGAAGTCAAATAAGGCGAGTATTTGCGGTAACCGTCCACACTTGGTTCCACCAGCGCCGTGTTCGTCATGGTCTTTTAGTAACTTTGTGCTTATGTAGATTTAACATGTATTGGTAATAAGAAGCATTCAGGTAATAAGCTGCTGTCGCTGTCAACACGTCCGTCACTGTATTCACTGGTTCTGAATATTCAAACATACTTATTTGGCATATTTGAGTATTTTTATATGTGTGTGGATGGCGTGTTTGGAATATTTGCGAAAACATCAAATATTTGGACAAATACGGCGATACTCAAACACAAATACGCTACGCCAAGTGAAGTGCCACCATTAGTAATAACATGTTAAGGCTCCTGTACATGTTGGGCCAATGAGTTGGGTCAAAAATAAGGATACTGATTAACGTTGGCGTTGCTTATTCTGCATTGGCCATTTGACGAAGATGGACGTGGAAACTATCGCCGCCGCGGCAATTTACTTTACTGCACTTTCAATTATTATAGAAATGTGCACCAAAGAAGGGTGATTAAAAAAATGGCGCAAAAGAAAATGGTGGATGCTGAGTATTCATAGAAACAGAACAAGGCGAATTAAAAAAATACATGATAAGTTGATTACATAATTATGTAAGTAATTAGTAGACTGAATACCCAACAAGCTGCCAGTTTAATCATTATATATATTTTCCGCTTTAACGGCAACCACGAACTGAAGAAGAGATCAATGTGTGAATGCTTTCGCCGGATTTCGCCAAGATCCTTTGATGTGTGCACGAAAAACCGACAACATTCGACTGGCCGGCCAACGCTAGCCGCCAACGACAAAGTATCATCCACTATACCGGGTTTGATAAATACCATGAAAATATGAAAAACCTATCCTACTAAGCGTTTCTTCATAGCCTTTTTCATGTTAAAAAAGTTCAAACAACTTATTATCCGATATTAATTTAATTTCTATTTCTAGTATACTTGGTGACCTTTAATACTTCATAAGTACATCTAAAGAATGTTGTAATGAGCTTAATACACGAAAACTTAACCTTAATATAAATTTAATATATAATTTAAATATAAATAAATAATAAATAATATTTACAGACCTTCCATATTTCTATAGTCATAAAATGACTAAAAGGGTTACGAAAATGGATGTGTAAGAAATGGATACAAAGCTTAAATTTTATGTAAAGAATATGCCACAAGGAAAATTTGAGATTGATGTTATTATATAGGTTCAATTTATTAATCCAAAACTGTTAAGATTAAATACAAAGAACACCCTTACGCATTGATATAAGACAAGTTATTAAAAACCTTAATGAAAATTCATAATTGAATGCCGAAGTTTTAATCGATACCACCGTATCAAAATTCCATTATCCATCATTTTTTTCGCGTAGGCGCCTTGTTATGTTACACAGTAGCGGCCTTGAGTGAATAGGCTGAGTATTTTAAATTACACGGAGAATCGGTTTCCCAATTTTATTTTGGGGTAGTCGGTCAATACAGAATGAGCCCATCTTGTATTGACCTGATCCATAAGCTTATTTTTGGCATAACAAAAATATTTCTAGAAACTGAATGTTCACACTTTTTTCTAAATATTCATATCGAGTTCAAAATAATTTTATGTGTCGTGAGTGGCTAACTCGTGAGTTCGTGTAGTGTTCGTGTATCTGATTTTGTGTAGATTTTTGCAACAATCGCACAGTCGTTACCATTTGTGAATAGACTGGAACAGTTGATTGAAAATTAAGAGGATTTTACAATAGACGGATCAGATAGTTTATGTATTCCTTGCAATCGTCGATATCCATATATTTCATAGACGACTGTGAAAGATATTTAGATTCGAATATCCATCAACAAAATATTACTGGTACTGTTAGAAGGAGAATTTTGGTTTGATTTGTGCATACTGTTTTGTGCATGGAAGCATGTGGAACATGGTCGACAATATTCACTTTAGACGTTTTTTTTTTTTGCCAAATATGTATTCAATTTTCCATTGTCAAGTGGACACAGCTTGCGTAAAACATATTTACAAAATACATATCAACGTGTCATGGGAAATATCAAAGAAGACACACGCAATGAATTTATGATGTTCTGATACGAATTTTAGGTGTTTTAGATATTTGATAAACGCCCACAATATTGATAGCTAGTAAACGGGTTTTGCAAACAACGATTAAAAGTATAGAAATAGTAGTAACGTACATTGTCCTCTGTTGATGCAAAAAATAATAATGTACTGATGTTAGTGACAACAAACAATTGTTAGTGATACAAATAACTGTGCGAAATTCGTGATAATAATGTGCGTGGTGTGTCGTCCTCTGTTCATTGAATTTGCATCTTTAACTTCAGTAAATGTGGAACGATCCTTCCTTTTCCTTTTACAACCATATGTAGAGGCCAACTCGGTTGTTGGCAACCAAAGAAATGTCAAATGTTTAACGAAAAGAAATGCAGAAAGACTACTGGTTGTGGCAACGTACGCTCAAGCAATGAAGACAGTTGGTGATTTTGAATGCAAAATCAATTTTAAAATACATTGTTAACACATTCTTACGAGTCCGACCCTGCGTTGTGGCACACTTGCCGGACCCTACACATAACCTCACTCCTTCTTTAGTTGAGCCAGTTTTATTTTGATTGAGTACAAAGTAACAATTACTGAAATCTTACCACATTTGATTAACTATTGTTTTTCTTCAAGAGTTGCTGTTTTCTCATAAATGATACTGATTTTTCTTATTATTATTGAATAAGTTTTTTACGCGGAACAATTTTTACAACAAGAAATATCATCGAAAAAATAATTTTGAAAAAAAATAGGAGAGGGAGATCACTAGCGAAAATAAAAAAAAATGATCGTGCCTTTAAGTACATATATACATGTTAATTTTTGTACTGGAGTCGCGATTGTGCGATGACTAACCCAAAATAGACACAAAATACATCCTTATCTCGTGTTTATTATTTATTTTATCAACAATAATAACACTTGAACGCGAAATAAAGGGAACACAATACATATTCAACATCTACCGGTGTGAAAACAGCCACGGTCGTCCATCCACAGATTTAATAATACAATTATCTCACAATTTTATCATTCCAAAAATTATTTTCCACGACGGTGTGCTATTTTATGACATTTAGTAATGCTGGCAATTACACACAAAAAAATGGGAGGGTGGAAACTACCCTTAAAATTTTAAAATCCACATCTTATACAAATGCAGATGTCGATTAAATTTTTTTCACGCAAATTGCTTAATTATGATGTTGTAAAACCCGCCCACCCATTAAAATCATTTCCCGGGCCGTAATAAGGGTGCATCAACCCCCTAGAAGTAATAAAATTACTCCAGCCACATTTGAAGATGTCGGGTAAATTTTTTCACGTAAAAGGCTTTATTTTACAATTAGCTAACCAGCCCGTAGGTTGAAATCATTTCCCGGGCCGTAATAAGGGTGCATCAACCCCTAGAAGTAATAAAATTACTCCAGCCACATTTGAAGATGTCGGGTAAATTTTTTCACGTAAATGGCTTTATTTTACAGTTAGCTAACTAGCCTGTAGGTTGAAATCATTTCCCGGGCCGTAACAAGGGTGCATCAACCCCTAGAAGTAATAAAATTACTCCAGCCACATTTGAAGATGTCGGGTAAATTTTTTCACGTAAATGGCTTTATTTTGCAGTTAGCTAACCAGCCTATTGGCTGAAATCATTTCCCGGGTCGTAATAAGGGTGCATCAACCCCTAGAAGTATTAAAAATTACTCCAGCCTCATTTGAAGATGTCGGGTAAATTTTTTCACGTAAATGGCTTTATTTTACAGTTAGCTAACCAGCCTATTGGCTGAAATCATTTCCCGGGTCGTAATAAGGGTGCATCAACACTTAGAAGTATTAAACCCGTTGTACTCTATCAGAATTGCTCGATTTTTTTTCTTTTCTTTCTATTGGGAAGGTTTTTTGATGGAACAGCTTCTTTCTTCAAAGATCTAAATCTTCGTCAACAAAGTGATTTGAACAAATTCTGTCATTATTAACATTGAATGTATCTTCGCGTTTATCACAGATGCCCTCCACTTTGCTTTTGATTTCTCGTCTTTGGGAAAGCCAAAAAACTTGAAATTGTTTTTAGAACGATTGTTCGTATTATAACCGTATACAGCACACCTCATTTTAACAAATTTTTGCTGTCAAAAATATAAAAACTAGCACAAACTTATCAAGATGCCTTCAGAACAAACTCCTCGGATGACAAAGGCACAAGCTGACGTCACAGTCATGGCGCCCGGCTGCGCGATATCATACCTTCTATTTGTATACCGTGACTGGTCACGTATGATATGATAAGGTATGATATCGCGCAGCCGGGCGCCATGACTGTGACGTCAGCTTGTGCCCACTTTTGTCATCCGAGGAGTTTGTTCTGAAGGCATCTTGATAAGTTTGTGCTAGTTTTTATATTTTTGACAGCAAAAATTTGTTAAAATGAGGTGTGCTGTATACGGTTATAATACGAACAATCGTTCTAAAAACAATTTCAAGTTTTTTGGCTTTCCCAAAGACGAGAAATCAAAAGCAAAGTGGAGGCATCTGTGTAAACGCGAAGATACATTCAATGTTAATAATGACAGAATTTGTTCAAATCACTTTGTTGACGAAGATTTAGATCTTTGAAGAAAGAAGCTGTTCCATCAAAAAACCTTCCCAATAGAGAAAAAATCCGAGCAAGTCTGATAGAGTACAACGGGTTTAATACTTCTAGTTGTTGATGCACCCTTATTACGACCCGGGAAATGATTTCAGCCAATAGGCTGGTTAGCTAACTGTAAAATAAAGCCATTTACGTGAAAAAATTTACCTCGACATCTTCAAATGTGGCTGGAGTAATTTTATTACTTCTAGGGGTTGATGCACCCTTATTACGGCCCGGGAAATGATTTCAGCCCACAGGCTGGTTAGCTAACTGTAAAATAAAGCCATTTACGTGAAAAAATTTACCCGACATCTTCAAATGTGGCTGGAGTAATTTTAATACTTCTAGGGGTTGATGCACCCTTATTACGGCCCGGGAAATGATTTGAGCCCACAGGCTGGTTAGCTAACTGTAAAATAAAGCCATTTACGCCAAAAAAATTTACCCGACATCTTCAAATGTGGCTGGAGTAATTTTAATACGTCTAAGGGGTTGATGCACCCTTATTACGGCCCAGGAAATGATTTCAGCCTATAGGCTGGTTAGCTAATTGTAAAATAAAGCCATTTACGTGAAAAAATTTACCCGACATCTTCAAATGTGGCTGATGTAATTTTAATACTTCTAGGGGTTGATGCACCCTTATTACGGCCCGGGAAATGATTTCAACCTACAGGCTGGTTAGCTAATTGTAAAATAAAGCCATTTACGTGAAAAAATTTACCCGACATCTTCAAATGTGGCTGGAGTAATTTTATTACTTCTAGGGGTTGATGCACCCTTATTACGGCCCGGGAAATGATTTCAACCTATACGCTGGTTAGCTAACTGTAAAATAAAGCCATTTACGTGAAAAAATTTACCCGATATCTTCAGATGTGGCTGGAGTAATTTCAATACTTCTAGGGGTTGATGCACCCTTATTACGACCCGGGAAATGATTTCAGCCAATAGGCTGGTTAGCTAACTGCAAAATAAAGCCATTTACGTGAAAAAATTTACCCGACATCTTCAAATGTGGCTGGAGTAATTTTATTACTTCTAAGGGTTGATGCACCCTTATTACGGCCCGGGAAATGATTTCAGCCCACAGACTGGTTATCTAACTGTAAAATAAAGCCATTTACGTGAAAAAATTTACCCGACATCTTCAGATGTGGCTGGAGTAATTTTAATACTTCTAGGGGTTGATGCACCCTTATTACGGCCCGGGAAATGATTTGAGCCCACAGGCTGGTTAGCTAACTGTAAAAATAAAGCCATTTACGCGAAAAAAATTTACCCGACATCTTCAAATGTGGCTGGAGTAATTTTAATACGTCTAGGGGTTGATGCACCCTTATTACGGCCCGGGAAATGATTTCAGCGTATAGGCTGGTTAGCTAATTGTAAAATAAAGCCATTTACGTGAAAAAATTTACCCGACATCTTCAAATGTGGCTGGAGTAATTTTAATACTTCTAGGGGTTGATGCACCCTTATTACGGCCCGGGAAATGATTTGAGCCCACAGGCTGGTTAGCTAACTGTAAAATAAAGCCATTTATGCGAAAAAATTTACCCGACATCTTCAAATGTGGCTGGAGTAATTTTAATACGTCTAGGGGTTGATGCACCCTTATTACGGCCTGGGAAATGATTTCAGCCTATAGGCTGGTTAGCTAATTGTAAAATTAAGCCATTTACGTGAAAAAATTTACCCGACATCTTCAAATGTGGCTGGAGTAATTTTAATACTTCTAGGGTTGATGCACCCTTATTCCGGCCCGGGAAATGATTTCATCCCATAGGCTGGTTAGCTAACTGTAAAATAAAGCCATTTACGTGAAAAAATTTACCCGACATCTTCAAATGTGGCTGGAGTAATTTTATTACTTCTAAGGGTTGATGAACCCTTATTCCGGCCCTGGAAATGATTTCAGCATATAGGCTGGTTAGATTACTGTAAAATAAAGCCATTTACGTGAAAAAAATTTACCCGACAGCTTCAAATGTGGCTGGAGTAATTTTATTACTTCTAAGGGTTGATGCACCCTTATTACGGCCCGGGAAATGATTTCAGCCCACAGACTGGTTATCTAACTGTAAAATAAAGCCATTTACGTGAAAAAATTTACCCGACATCTTCAGATGTGGCTGGAGTAATTTTAACACTTCTAGGGGTTGATGCACCCTTATTACGGCCCGGGAAATGATTTCAGCCTGCAGGCTGGTTAGATAAATGTAAAATAAAGCCATTTACGTGAAAAAATTTACCCGACATCTTCAAATGTGGCTGGAGTAATTTTATTACTTCTAAGGGTTGATGCACCCTTATTACGGCCCGGGAAATGATTTCAGCCCACAGACTGGTTATCTAACTGTAAAATAAAGCCATTTACGTGAAAAAATTTACCCGACATCTTCAGATGTGGCTGGAGTAATTTTAATACTTCAAGGGGTTGATGCACCCTTATTACGGTCCGGGAAATGATTTCAGCCTACAGGCTGGTTAGCTAACTGTAAAATAAAGCCATTTACGTGAAAAAATTTACCCGACATCTTCAGATGTGGCTGGAGTAATTTTAACACTTCTAGGGGTTGATGCACCCTTATTACGGCCCGGGAAATAATTTCAGCCTGCAGGCTGGTTAGATAAATGTAAAATAAAGCCATTTACGTGAAAAAATTTACCCGACATCTTCAAATGTGGCTGGAGTAATTTTATTACTTCTAAGGGTTGATGCACCCTTATTACGGCCCGGGAAATGATTTCAGCCCACAGACTGGTTATCTAACTGTAAAATAAAGCCATTTACGTGAAAAAATTTACCCGACATCTTCAGATGTGGCTGGAGTAGAAAAACGAGCGACCCACCATTCGATTCCTCGTTTAAAGACGCATCTATCCACGTGCGGCACGGCGTCTTCCGTGTCGACGGTGGTCCGTGGGAAAATCGGAAAGAGCTGTGTGTCCGCCGACTTGACACTCTCGACGGCGCTAGACCGAAAACCGTGAGTCGCACGACGTTGACGACGACGCCATTCGATTTTTCGCGCCAAACTTAGGGTCGGGCACGAGCGTTTTTCCGAAAAATCGATCGTCTTCGGTGTGAAAATCGCCGCCGAATAACCGCAATGCCGTACGAGGTTCGGTCGACACTCGCGAAAACAACATCCCTCCAGTCTGTCGCGTATATCTCCTCTGCCCGTCGTCGTAGAAAAACGAGCGACCCACCATTCGATTCCTCGTTTAAAGACGCATCTATCCACGTGCGGCACGGCGTCTTCCGTGTCGACGGTGGTCCGTGGGAAAATCGGAAAGAGCTGTGTGTCCGCCGACTTGACACTCTCGACGGCGCTAGACCGAAAACCGTGAGTCGCACGACGTTGACGACGACGCCATTCGATTTTTCGCGCCAAACTTAGGGTCGGGCACGAGCGTTTTTCCGAAAAATCGATCGTCTTCGGTGTGAAAATCGCCGCCGAATAACCGCAATGCCGTACGAGGTTCTGTCGACACTCGCGAAAACAACATCCCTCCAGTCCGTCGCGTATATCTCCGCTGCCCGTCGTCGTAGAAAAACGAGCGACCCACCATTCGATTCCTCGTTTAAAGACGCATCTATCCACATGCGCAACGGCGTCTTCCGTGTCGACGGTGGTCCGTGGGAAAATCGGAAAGAGCTGTGTGTCCGCCGACTTGACACTCTCGACGGTGCTAGACCGAAAACCGTGAGTCGCACGACGTTGACGACGACACCATTCGATTTTTCGCGCCAAACTTAGGGTCGGGCACCAGCGTTTTTCCGAAAAATCGATCGTCTTCGGTGTGAAAATCGCCGCCGAATAACCGCAATGCCGTACGAGGTTCTGTAGACACTCGCGAAAACAACATCCCTCCAGTCGGTCGCGTATATCACCGCTGCCCGTCGTCGTAGAAAAACGAGGGACCCACCATTCGATTCCTCGTTTAAAGACGCATCTATTCACGTGCGGCACGGCGTCTTCCGTGTCGACGGTGGTCCGTGGGAAAATCGGAAAGAGCTGTGTGTCCGCCGACTTGACACTCTCGACGGCGCTAGACCGAAAACCGTGAGTCGCACGACGTTGACGACGACGCCATTCGATTTTTCGCGCCAAACTTAAGGTCGGGCACGAGCGTTTTTCCGAAAAATCGATCGTCTTCGGTGTGAAAATCGCCGCCGAATAACCGCAATGCCGTACGAGGTTCTGTCGACACTCGCGAAAACAACATCCCTCCAGTCTGTCGCGTATATCTCCTCTGCCCGTCGTCGTAGAAAAACGAGCGACCCATCATTCGATTCCTCGTTTAAAGACGCATATATCCCCGTGCGGCACGGCGTATTCCGTGTCGACGGTGGTCCGTGGGAAAATCGGAAAGAGCTGTGTGTCCGCCGACTTGACACTCTCGACGGCGCTAGACCGAAAACCGTGAGTCGCACGACGTTGACGACGACGCCATTCGATTTTTCGCGCCAAACTTAGGGTCGGGCACGAGCGTTTTTCCGAAAAATCGATCGTCTTCGGTGTGAAAATCGCCGCCGAATAACCGCAATGCCGTACGAGGTTCTGTCGACACTCGCGAAAGCAACATCCCTCCAGTCCGTCGCGTATATCTCCGCTGCCCGTCGTCGTAGAAAAACGAGCGACCCACCATTCGATTCCTCGTTTAAAGACGCATCTATCCACGTGCGGCACGGCGTCTTCCGTGTCGACGGTGGTCCGTGGGAAAATCGGAAAGAGCTGTGTGTCCGCCGACTTGACACTCTCGACGGCGCTAGACCGAAAACCGTGAGTCGCACGACGTTGACGACGACGCCATTCGATTTTTCGCGCCAAACTTAGGGTCGGGCACGAGCGTTTTTCCGAAAAATCGATCGTCTTCGGTGTGAAAATCGCCGCCGAATAACCGCAATGCCGTACGAGGTTCTATCGACACTCGCGAAAACAACATCCCTCCAGTCCGTCGCGTATATCTCCGCTGCCCGTCGTCGTAGAAAAACGAGCGACCCACCATTCGATTCCCCGTTTAAAGACGCATCTATCCACGTGCGGCACGGCGTCTTCCGTGTGCACGGTGGTCCGTGGGAAAATCGGAAAGAGCTGTGTGTCCGCCGACTTGACACTCTCGACGGCGCTAGACCGAAAACCGTGAGTCGCACGACGTTGACGACGACGCCATTCGATTTTTCGCGCCAAACTTAGGGTCGGGCACGAGCGTTTTTCCGAAAAATCGATCGTCTTCGGTGTGAAAATCGCCGCCGAATAACCGCAATGCCGTACGAGGTTCTGTCGACACTCGCGAAAACAACATCCCTCCAGTCCGTCGCGTATATCTCCGCTGCCCGTCGTCGTAGAAAAACGAGCGACCCACCATTCGATTCCTCGTTTAAAGACGCATCTATCCACGTGCGGCACGGCGTCTTCCGTGTCGACGGTGGTCCGTGGGAAAATCGGAAAGAGCTGTGTGTCCGCCGACTTGACACTCTCGACGGCGCTAGACCGAAAACCGTGAGTCGCACGACGTTGACGACGACGCCATTCGATTTTTCGCGCCAAACTTAGGGTCGGGCACGAGCGTTTTTCCGAAAAATCGATCGTCTTCGGTGTGAAAATCGCCGCCGAATAACCGCAATGCCGTACGAGGTTCTGTCGACACTCGCGAAAACAACATCCCTCCAGTCCGTCGCGTATATCTCCGCTGCCCGTCGTCGTAGAAAAACGAGCGACCCACCATTCGATTCCTCGTTTAAAGACGCATCTATCCACATGCGCAACGGCGTCTTCCGTGTCGACGGTGGTCCGTGGGAAAATCGGAAAGAGCTGTGTGTCCGCCGACTTGACACTCTCGACGGTGCTAGACCGAAAACCGTGAGTCGCACGACGTTGACGACGACACCATTCGATTTTTCGCGCCAAACTTAGGGTCGGGCACCAGCGTTTTTCCGAAAAATCGATCGTCTTCGGTGTGAAAATCGCCGCCGAATAACCGCAATGCCGTACGAGGTTCTGTAGACACTCGCGAAAACAACATCCCTCCAGTCGGTCGCGTATATCACCGCTGCCCGTCGTCGTAGAAAAACGAGGGACCCACCATTCGATTCCTCGTTTAAAGACGCATCTATTCACGTGCGGCACGGCGTCTTCCGTGTCGACGGTGGTCCGTGGGAAAATCGGAAAGAGCTGTGTGTCCGCCGACTTGACACTCTCGACGGCGCTAGACCGAAAACCGTGAGTCGCACGACGTTGACGACGACGCCATTCGATTTTTCGCGCCAAACTTAAGGTCGGGCACGAGCGTTTTTCCGAAAAATCGATCGTCTTCGGTGTGAAAATCGCCGCCGAATAACCGCAATGCCGTACGAGGTTCTGTCGACACTCGCGAAAACAACATCCCTCCAGTCTGTCGCGTATATCTCCTCTGCCCGTCGTCGTAGAAAAACGAGCGACCCATCATTCGATTCCTCGTTTAAAGACGCATATATCCCCGTGCGGCACGGCGTATTCCGTGTCGACGGTGGTCCGTGGGAAAATCGGAAAGAGCTGTGTGTCCGCCGACTTGACACTCTCGACGGCGCTAGACCGAAAACCGTGAGTCGCACGACGTTGACGACGACGCCATTCGATTTTTCGCGCCAAACTTAGGGTCGGGCACGAGCGTTTTTCCGAAAAATCGATCGTCTTCGGTGTGAAAATCGCCGCCGAATAACCGCAATGCCGTACGAGGTTCTGTCGACACTCGCGAAAGCAACATCCCTCCAGTCCGTCGCGTATATCTCCGCTGCCCGTCGTCGTAGAAAAACGAGCGACCCACCATTCGATTCCTCGTTTAAAGACGCATCTATCCACGTGCGGCACGGCGTCTTCCGTGTCGACGGTGGTCCGTGGGAAAATCGGAAAGAGCTGTGTGTCCGCCGACTTGACACTCTCGACGGCGCTAGACCGAAAACCGTGAGTCGCACGACGTTGACGACGACGCCATTCGATTTTTCGCGCCAAACTTAGGGTCGGGCACGAGCGTTTTTCCGAAAAATCGATCGTCTTCGGTGTGAAAATCGCCGCCGAATAACCGCAATGCCGTACGAGGTTCTATCGACACTCGCGAAAACAACATCCCTCCAGTCCGTCGCGTATATCTCCGCTGCCCGTCGTCGTAGAAAAACGAGCGACCCACCATTCGATTCCCCGTTTAAAGACGCATCTATCCACGTGCGGCACGGCGTCTTCCGTGTGCACGGTGGTCCGTGGGAAAATCGGAAAGAGCTGTGTGTCCGCCGACTTGACACTCTCGACGGCGCTAGACCGAAAACCGTGAGTCGCACGACGTTGACGACGACGCCATTCGATTTTTCGCGCCAAACTTAGGGTCGGGCACGAGCGTTTTTCCGAAAAATCGATCGTCTTCGGTGTGAAAATCGCCGCCGAATAACCGCAATGCCGTACGAGGTTCTGTCGACACTCGCGAAAACAACATCCCTCCAGTCCGTCGCGTATATATCCGCTGCCCGTCGTCGTAGAAAAACGAGCGACCCACCATTCGATTCCTCGTTTAAAGACGCATCTATCCACGTGCGGCACGGCGTCTTCCGTGTCGACGGTGGTCCGTGGGAAAATCGGAAAGAGCTGTGTGTCCGCCGACTTGACACTCTTGACGGCGCTAGACCGAAAACCGTGAGTCGCACGACGTTGACGACGACGCCATTCGATTTTTCGCGCCAAACTTAGGGTCGGGCACGAGCGTTTTTCCGAAAAATCGATCGTCTTCGGTGTGAAAATCGCCGCCGAATAACCGCAATGCCGTACGAGGTTCTGTCGACACTCGCGAAAACAACATCCCTCCAGTCCGTCGCGTATATCTCCGCTGCCCGTCGTCGTAGAAAAACGAGCGACCCACCATTCGATTCCTCGTTTAAAGACGCATCTATCCACGTGCGGCACGGCGTCTTCCGTGTCGACGGTGGTCCGTGGGAAAATCGGAAAGAGCTGTGTGTCCGCCGACTTGACACTCTCGACGGTGCTAGACCGAAAACCGTGAGTCGCACGACGTTGACGACGACACCATTCGATTTTTCGCGCCAAACTTAGGGTCGGGCACCAGCGTTTTTCCGAAAAATCGATCGTCTTCGGTGTGAAAATCGCCGCCGAATAACCGCAATGCCGTACGAGGTTCTGTCGACACTCGCGAAAACAACATCCCTCCAGTCCGTCGCGTATATCTCCGCTGCCCGTCGTCGTAGAAAAACGAGCGACCCACCATTCGATTCCTCGTTTAAAGACGCATCTATCCACGTGCGGCACGGCGTCTTCCGTGTCGACGGTGGTCCGTGGGAAAATCGGAAAGAGCTGTGTGTCCGCCGACTTGACACTCTCGACGGCGCTAGACCGAAAACCGTGAGTCGCACGACGTTGACGACGACGCCATTCGATTTTTCGCGCCAAACTTAGGGTCGGGCACGAGCGTTTTTCCGAAAAATCGATCGTCTTCGGTGTGAAAATCGCCGCCGAATAACCGCAATGCCGTACGAGGTTCTGTCGACACTCGCGAAAACAACATCCGTCCAGTCCGTCGCGTATATCTCCGCTGCCCGTCGTCGTAGAAAAACGAGCGACCCACCATTCGATTCCCCGTTTAAAGACGCATCTATCCACGTGCGGCACGGCGTCTTCCGTGTGCACGGTGGTCCGTGGGAAAATCGGAAAGAGCTGTGTGTCCGCCGACTTGACACTCTCGACGGCGCTAGACCGAAAACCGTGAGTCGCACGACGTTGACGACGACGCCATTCGATTTTTCGCGCCAAACTTAGGGTCGGGCACGAGCGTTTTTCCGAAAAATCGATCGTCTTCGGTGTGAAAATCGCCGCCGAATAACCACAATGCCGTACGAGGTTCTGTCGACACTCGCGAAAACAACATCCCTCCAGTCCGTCGCGTATATCTCCGCTGCCCGTCGTCGTAGAAAAACGAGCGACCCACCATTCGATTCCTCGTTTAAAGACGCATCTATCCACGTGCGGCACGGCGTCTTCCGTGTCGACGGTGGTCCGTGGGAAAATCGGAAAGAGCTGTGTGTCCGCCGACTTGACACTCTCGACGGCGCTAGACCGAAAACCGTGAGTCGCACGACGTTGACGACGACGCCATTCGATTTTTCGCGCCAAACTTAGGGTCGGGCACGAGCGTTTTTCCGAAAAATCGATCGTCTTCGGTGTGAAAATCGCCGCCGAATAACCGCAATGCCGTACGAGGTTCTGTAGACACTCGCGAAAACAACATCCCTCCAGTCTGTCGCGTATATCACCGCTGCCCGTCGTCGTAGAAAAACGAGTGACCCACCATTCGATTCCTCGTTTAAAGACGCATCTATCCACGTGCGGCACGGCGTCTTCCGTGTCGACGGTGGTCCGTGGGAAAATCGGAAAGAGCTGTGTGTCCGCCGACTTGACACTCTCGACGGCGCTAGACCGAAAACCGTGAGTCGCACGACGTTGACGACGACGCCATTCGATTTTTCGCGCCAAACTTAGGGTCGGGCACGAGCGTTTTTCCGAAAAATCGATCGTCTTCGGTGTGAAAATCGCCGCCGAATAACCGCAATGCCGTACGAGGTTCTGTCGACACTCGCGAAAACAACATCCCTCCAGTCCGTCGCGTATATCTCCGCTGCCCGTCGTCGTAGAAAAACGAGCGACCCACCATTCGATTCCTCGTTTAAAGACGCATCTATCCACGTGCGGCACGGCGTCTTCCGTGTCGACGGTGGTCCGTGGGAAAATCGGAAAGAGCTGTGTGTCCGCCGACTTGACACTCTCGACGGCGCTAGACCGAAAACCGTGAGTCGCACGACGTTGACGACGACGCCATTCGATTTTTCGCGCCAAACTTAGGGTCGGGCACGAGCGTTTTTCCGAAAAATCGACCGTCTTCGGTGTGAAAATCGCCGCCGAATAACCGCAATGCCGTACGAGGTTCTGTCGACACTCGCGAAAACAACATCCGTCCAGTCCGTCGCGTATATCTCCGCTGCCCGTCGTCGTAGAAAAACGAGCGACCCACCATTCGATTCCCCGTTTAAAGACGCATCTATCCACGTGCGGTACGGCGTCTTCCGTGTGCACGGTGGTCCGTGGGAAAATCGGAAAGAGCTGTGTGTCCGCCGACTTGACACTCTCGACGGCGCTAGACCGAAAACCGTGAGTCGCACGACGTTGACGACGACGCCATTCGATTTTTCGCGCCAAACTTAGGGTCGGGCACGAGCGTTTTTCCGAAAAATCGATCGTCTTCGGTGTGAAAATCGCCGCCGAATAACCGCAATGCCGTACGAGGTTCTGTCGACACTCGCGAAAACAACATCCCTCCAGTCCGTCGCGTATATCTCCGCTGCCCGTCGTCGTAGAAAAACGAGCGACCCACCATTCGATTCCTCGTTTAAAGACGCATCTATCCACGTGCGGCACGGCGTCTTCCGTGTCGACGGTGGTCCGTGGGAAAATCGGAAAGAGCTGTGTGTCCGCCGACTTGACACTCTCGACGGCGCTAGACCGAAAACCGTGAGTCGCACGACGTTGACGACGACGCCATTCGATTTTTCGCGCCAAACTTAGGGTCGGGCACGAGCGTTTTTCCGAAAAATCGATCGTCTTCGGTGTGAAAATCGCCGCCGAATAACCGCAATGCCGTACGAGGTTCTGTCGACACTCGCGAAAACAACATCCCTCCAGTCCGTCGCGTATATCTCCGCTGCCCGTCGTCGTAGAAAAACGAGCGACCCACCATTCGATTCCTCGTTTAAAGACGCATCTATCCACGTGCGGCACGGCGTCTTCCGTGTCGACGGTGGTCCGTGGGAAAATCGGAAAGAGCTGTGTGTCCGCCGACTTGACACTCTCGACGGCGCTAGACCGAAAACCGTGAGTCGCACGACGTTGACGACGACGCCATTCGATTTTTCGCGCCAAACTTAGGGTCGGGCACGAGCATTTTTCCGAAAAATCGATCGTCTTCGGTGTGAAAATCGCCGCCGAATAACCGCAATGCCGTACGAGGTTCTGTAGACACTCGCGAAAACAACATCCCTCCAGTCTGTCGCGTATATCACCGCTGCCCGTCGTCGTAGAAAAACGAGTGACCCACCATTCGATTCCTCGTTTAAAGACGCATCTATCCACGTGCGGCACGGCGTCTTCCGTGTCGACGGTGGTCCGTGGGAAAATCGGAAAGAGCTGTGTGTCCGCCGACTTGACACTCTCGACGGCGCTAGACCGAAAACCGTGAGTCGCACGACGTTGACGACGACGCCATTCGATTTTTCGCGCCAAACTTAGGGTCGGGCACGAGCGTTTTTCCGAAAAATCGATCGTCTTCGGTGTGAAAATCGCCGCCGAATAACCGCAATGCCGTACGAGGTTCTGTCGACACTCGCGAAAACAACATCCCTCCAGTCCGTCGCGTATATCTCCGCTGCCCGTCGTCGTAGAAAAACGAACGACCCACCATTCGATTCCTCGTTTAAAGACGCATCTATCCACGTGCGGCACGGCGTCTTCCGTGTCGACGGTGGTCCGTGGGAAAATCGGAAAGAGCTGTGTGTCCGCCGACTTGACACTCTCGACGGCGCTAGACCGAAAACCGTGAGTCGCACGACGTTGACGACGACGCCATTCGATTTTTCGCGCCAAACTTAGGGTCGGGCACGAGCGTTTTTCCGAAAAATCGATCGTCTTCGGTGTGAAAATCGCCGCCGAATAACCGCAATGCCGTACGAGGTTCTGTCGACACTCGCGAAAACAACATCCCTCCAGTCCGTCGCGTATATCTCCGCTGCCCGTCGTCGTAGAAAAACGAACGACCCACCATTCGATTCCTCGTTTAAAGACGCATCTATCCACGTGCGGCACGGCGTCTTCCGTGTCGACGGTGGTCCGTGGGAAAATCGGAAAGAGCTGTGTGTCCGCCGACTTGACACTCTCGACGGCGCTAGACCGAAAACCGTGAGTCGCACGACGTTGACGACGACGCCATTCGATTTTTCGCGCCAAACTTAGGGTCGGGCACGAGCGTTTTTCCGAAAAATCGATCGTCTTCGGTGTGAAAATCGCCGCCGAATAACCGCAATGCCGTACGAGGTTCTGTAGACACTCGCGAAAACAACATCCCTCCAGTCTGTCGCGTATATCACCGCTGCCCGTCGTCGTAGAAAAACGAGCGACCCACCATTCGATTCCTCGTTTAAAGACGCATCTATCCACGTGCGGCACGGCGTCTTCCGTGTCGACGGTGGTCCGTGGGAAAATCGGAAAGAGCTGTGTGTCCGCCGACTTGACACTCTCGACGGCGCTAGACCGAAAACCGTGAGTCGCACGACGTTGACGACGACGCCATTCGATTTTTCGCGCCAAACTTAGGGTCGGGCACGAGCGTTTTTCCGAAAAATCGATCGTCTTCGGTGTGAAAATCGCCGCCGAATAACCGCAATGCCGTACGAGGTTCTGTCGACACTCGCGAAAACAACATCCCTCCAGTCCGTCGCGTATATCTCCGCTGCCCGTCGTCGTAGAAAAACGAGCGACCCACCATTCGATTCCTCGTTTAAAGACGCATCTATCCACGTGCGGCACGGCGTCTTCCGTGTCGACGGTGGTCCGTGGGAAAATCGGAAAGAGCTGTGTGTCCGCCGACTTGACACTCTCGACGGTGCTAGACCGAAAACCGTGAGTCGCACGACGTTGACGACGACACCATTCGATTTTTCGCGCCAAACTTAGGGTCGGGCACCAGCGTTTTTCCGAAAAATCGATCGTCTTCGGTGTGAAAATCGCCGCCGAATAACCGCAATGCCGTACGAGGTTCTGTCGACACTCGCGAAAACAACATCCCTCCAGTCCGTCGCGTATATCTCCGCTGCCCGTCGTCGTAGAAAAACGAGCGACCCACCATTCGATTCCTCGTTTAAAGACGCATCTATCCACGTGCGGCACGGCGTCTTCCGTGTCGACGGTGGTCCGTGGGAAAATCGGAAAGAGCTGTGTGTCCGCCGACTTGACACTCTCGACGGCGCTAGACCGAAAACCGTGAGTCGCACGACGTTGACGACGACGCCATTCGATTTTTCGCGCCAAACTTAGGGTCGGGCACGAGCGTTTTTCCGAAAAATCGATCGTCTTCGGTGTGAAAATCGCCGCCGAATAACCGCAATGCCGTACGAGGTTCTGTCGACACTCGCGAAAACAACATCCGTCCAGTCCGTCGCGTATATCTCCGCTGCCCGTCGTCGTAGAAAAACGAGCGACCCACCATTCGATTCCCCGTTTAAAGACGCATCTATCCACGTGCGGCACGGCGTCTTCCGTGTGCACGGTGGTCCGTGGGAAAATCGGAAAGAGCTGTGTGTCCGCCGACTTGACACTCTCGACGGCGCTAGACCGAAAACCGTGAGTCGCACGACGTTGACGACGACGCCATTCGATTTTTCGCGCCAAACTTAGGGTCGGGCACGAGCGTTTTTCCGAAAAATCGATCGTCTTCGGTGTGAAAATCGCCGCCGAATAACCGCAATGCCGTACGAGGTTCTGTCGACACTCGCGAAAACAACATCCCTCCAGTCCGTCGCGTATATCTCCGCTGCCCGTCGTCGTAGAAAAACGAGCGACCCACCATTCGATTCCTCGTTTAAAGACGCATCTATCCACGTGCGGCACGGCGTCTTCCGTGTCGACGGTGGTCCGTGGGAAAATCGGAAAGAGCTGTGTGTCCGCCGACTTGACACTCTCGACGGCGCTAGACCGAAAACCGTGAGTCGCACGACGTTGACGACGACGCCATTCGATTTTTCGCGCCAAACTTAGGGTCGGGCACGAGCGTTTTTCCGAAAAATCGATCGTCTTCGGTGTGAAAATCGCCGCCGAATAACCGCAATGCCGTACGAGGTTCTGTAGACACTCGCGAAAACAACATCCCTCCAGTCTGTCGCGTATATCACCGCTGCCCGTCGTCGTAGAAAAACGAGTGACCCACCATTCGATTCCTCGTTTAAAGACGCATCTATCCACGTGCGGCACGGCGTCTTCCGTGTCGACGGTGGTCCGTGGGAAAATCGGAAAGAGCTGTGTGTCCGCCGACTTGACACTCTCGACGGCGCTAGACCGAAAACCGTGAGTCGCACGACGTTGACGACGACGCCATTCGATTTTTCGCGCCAAACTTAGGGTCGGGCACGAGCGTTTTTCCGAAAAATCGATCGTCTTCGGTGTGAAAATCGCCGCCGAATAACCGCAATGCCGTACGAGGTTCTGTCGACACTCGCGAAAACAACATCCCTCCAGTCCGTCGCGTATATCTCCGCTGCCCGTCGTCGTAGAAAAACGAGCGACCCACCATTCGATTCCTCGTTTAAAGACGCATCTATCCACGTGCGGCACGGCGTCTTCCGTGTCGACGGTGGTCCGTGGGAAAATCGGAAAGAGCTGTGTGTCCGCCGACTTGACACTCTCGACGGCGCTAGACCGAAAACCGTGAGTCGCACGACGTTGACGACGACGCCATTCGATTTTTCGCGCCAAACTTAGGGTCGGGCACGAGCGTTTTTCCGAAAAATCGACCGTCTTCGGTGTGAAAATCGCCGCCGAATAACCGCAATGCCGTACGAGGTTCTGTCGACACTCGCGAAAACAACATCCGTCCAGTCCGTCGCGTATATCTCCGCTGCCCGTCGTCGTAGAAAAACGAGCGACCCACCATTCGATTCCCCGTTTAAAGACGCATCTATCCACGTGCGGTACGGCGTCTTCCGTGTGCACGGTGGTCCGTGGGAAAATCGGAAAGAGCTGTGTGTCCGCCGACTTGACACTCTCGACGGCGCTAGACCGAAAACCGTGAGTCGCACGACGTTGACGACGACGCCATTCGATTTTTCGCGCCAAACTTAGGGTCGGGCACGAGCGTTTTTCCGAAAAATCGATCGTCTTCGGTGTGAAAATCGCCGCCGAATAACCGCAATGCCGTACGAGGTTCTGTCGACACTCGCGAAAACAACATCCCTCCAGTCCGTCGCGTATATCTCCGCTGCCCGTCGTCGTAGAAAAACGAGCGACCCACCATTCGATTCCTCGTTTAAAGACGCATCTATCCACGTGCGGCACGGCGTCTTCCGTGTCGACGGTGGTCCGTGGGAAAATCGGAAAGAGCTGTGTGTCCGCCGACTTGACACTCTCGACGGCGCTAGACCGAAAACCGTGAGTCGCACGACGTTGACGACGACGCCATTCGATTTTTCGCGCCAAACTTAGGGTCGGGCACGAGCGTTTTTCCGAAAAATCGATCGTCTTCGGTGTGAAAATCGCCGCCGAATAACCGCAATGCCGTACGAGGTTCTGTCGACACTCGCGAAAACAACATCCCTCCAGTCCGTCGCGTATATCTCCGCTGCCCGTCGTCGTAGAAAAACGAGCGACCCACCATTCGATTCCTCGTTTAAAGACGCATCTATCCACGTGCGGCACGGCGTCTTCCGTGTCGACGGTGGTCCGTGGGAAAATCGGAAAGAGCTGTGTGTCCGCCGACTTGACACTCTCGACGGCGCTAGACCGAAAACCGTGAGTCGCACGACGTTGACGACGACGCCATTCGATTTTTCGCGCCAAACTTAGGGTCGGGCACGAGCATTTTTCCGAAAAATCGATCGTCTTCGGTGTGAAAATCGCCGCCGAATAACCGCAATGCCGTACGAGGTTCTGTAGACACTCGCGAAAACAACATCCCTCCAGTCTGTCGCGTATATCACCGCTGCCCGTCGTCGTAGAAAAACGAGTGACCCACCATTCGATTCCTCGTTTAAAGACGCATCTATCCACGTGCGGCACGGCGTCTTCCGTGTCGACGGTGGTCCGTGGGAAAATCGGAAAGAGCTGTGTGTCCGCCGACTTGACACTCTCGACGGCGCTAGACCGGAATTAAATACTATTTGTTAGGAATTAGTACCATTTTATTTTAGTATCTTACATTCTTACATCTGCCTGGTAGTACGTAGCCAAATAGGTAATAGTAATTTATCACAAAGTAGTAATATTACAGTCTAATTTATAATAAATATATTAGCAAAACTTAATAAAAACAATAAAAAATATTTCTGCGTATAAATTAAACCAATGGTGTGTTCAGTATTACACGACTATGGCCCGGGTATTGCTTTCGATAATCTTTTACTATCTGGAAAAAATATATCAAATATAAGTATTTAGGTATTACAATATAAAGTTCCTGTTCTACCTGTAACAAAAATTGTTTCTGCTCTTCATTTTTGGTAATCTTATTGTTGAATTCTTCCATCAATTTTACCCCTCTTTCGGCTGTATCATTCACAACCTTCAAGTGAGTAATAACGACCGACATTTCTGTAAGATTCATTGTTCTTCCACATATTAGGCTCAATTTGTAAAAATTTGGTAGAAATGTTAAATCTTTCCAATGTTTTCAATGATCTTGGGCTTAGTAGTTCATCAACATTCTTATGGACAAAATATGGAACGTCTTGCGTGTTTAAGATGTTTTTTTTTCATTTCTACTTCTGATTCATCGTTGTCTGTATCTATAATTTTTAATTTTTGAACCATTTGTATCTTACTCTCATCACTTAGTAGATCATCAAATAGTGCAAATACCGCTGTTTCCTCGGTTAAATACCAAAGATGGTTAATACATTTTTTAATGGCAATATCAGCAATTTTCTTGATAATAGTTTTGTAATTTTCTAATTTCTTTACAAGTGTCATGTCATTAAAAGCAGCTTGCTCCGCTTGGGTGCATGAGAACCAAGCTTGAATATAATTAAGCCCTCTTTTTCTAATTCGGATAATTCAAATTGCTTTCGGAATAGATAAATTTTAAGGCAATAAATTGCCTTTGCCATACATTTAGGTATATGTTTGAGGAACATTTATTACATCTTCGTTTATTTAACGAAAATATAATTTTAGTTACAAACCTGTTAGTGATGACGTTAAGATTCCTGTTCTGTGTGCTTCCCTTTTTTCTCGGGCATCTCTTCTTTTTTTCAACGCCAGCTAATTTCATGGCAATTCCCAGCATACAGCCTGGACGTCCTTCTTCCCGTTGTTTAAGTAAAAAGATCCTATCTTCGTTGATACGTATCATATTTAATGCATTAGCATGAGCTACATATATCAAACAAATTATTTAAACCATTTTCAAATTATTTTTCCCTCTTCCTGTATATCTCAGCTTTTTTGCTTTTACTTTTTTTCAAGTTTTCGTAACTCCTCATACAGTTTCTTCAATTTTTTTATACAGTCCGAACGATCTTGAGTAGGAATTCTTGCTTTTCTCCAAAAAATTAAACACTCGTCAATAACAAGAGATGCACTTTCGTGTAAATTTAACTTTACAACTCGCATGTTATAAAATAACACACTTAAGCAGTCTCTCTTTGAAGGAAGTTTGCTACCTAAGATTTGACTGTCTATTGTATTAACAAGAAAAACACTGTTCCGTGGCATTTTTAATTCCTTATGACAATGAACCTAGAATTAGCAGAAAAATTGATGAAATAAAATCCTCCAAAAAATCTGAATCATTTTAATTCAAAGTCGGCACGGGTTAATGATATTCTATAGACCTCAATTTTTTTGTGTTGTAATCTCTTATATAAAGAAACAAAATGGAGGGGTCCTAGTTAAAATAAGTAAAAAAAAGAATCGACTCTTATAAATAAGGACCACCCTAGTATGTATATTTGACGAAATGTTAATAAACAACATGATTTTAAGCTATAATGGCATAACGACATTGGTTTTTATTTGCGAATTTAAGTACATATACTTTATACACCATCCGGCATGTAATATCACTCCGCAGCTGTTTATCTTGGCGTTAATATAGTGGATGGATAAGGAAATTCAATTAACAAAGTGAATTTCAATATTACGTAAACGTTCTAGGGAGAATAAGGTATGCTGACGTGCTTAGTTAAATAACCCAGAGTTTACTCCCTGGATGGGATTATTAAATGTCGTGGGAGTAAGAAGCAGAAGGACGTATTAACCGATTAAGGAAAAAAATCGACAAACGCAAGCGAGAACCTGTACGACATTAACATATTGGGCACATGTGTGAAGGGGGGACTAGAATGTTACGGAAGTTTTTTTTACCATGTGAGTGTTTACCTTGTAAAATATTGGAACAATCAGGATTTTTCCAAATTTTAGTATGTACAGAAGTAAAAGTCTCTACAAAACCTGCAAAATGAGTAGTCGACCGTTTGTTTCAACGTGTACAGGCATACTTTAGAAGTCCAAGGGTGCTAGATGGATGATCTCTATGAGCAAGAGGAAGATCCCCTTTATATATTTTTTGGAAAAATCATATACGGTTTGTGACGAAAACATTGACATACAAGGTTATACAAGGTGAATTTTATTGCAGAATCATTGTTTCATAAGAAATTCTAAAATGCAATATGTGAGGTTATTTTATCAGAATTTACCGAAATATACAGGGTGTTTATATAATCCAGTGCGTCGAATAGCTTTCTTGTTTTAAATAAAACACCCCAATATTTTTTTAGAAATTTGAGAAAAACACCGAATTTTAAGTCAAAAGCCTGTCTCATTACCGATACTTCAATCCAGGCGTTTCCGAGACATCTGATATTTAAAAAAATGACAAATGCTAGGGTCTAAAATACCCATTATATTTGTTTTTTTTTTTGGGGTAGCAGGCTCCCGTTTCATTTTTTGAAATTATATTATAATAAAATGCTATATCAATTATTTTGCTCACCAAGAGCTATCCTTTCACCAAGTTTCATAAAAAAAATATATATTTTTGAGATTCTTTGAGATATTTGAAAAAATTACAGTTTTTGGCGTTTTTTTTTTGCAATAACTAATTTTATTTATCGATCTAAACAGGTTCATTCGGCTTATTCGATCCGTATTAAAATTTTCTACAACTTTTGTTTGAAACATTTTTTCTAAAATGTTTAGTTTTTTTATAAATGAAAAAAACTGTTTTTTGTGAACTTTGGACGCCATTTTGAAAATGGAGCCCAAAAATTCAGGTAAGGTAAAGTAGTTCATTCAATTCTACGGAGTTTTTCATATTCTTTGTTTACTGAACTAAATTTTTTCAAAAAATTAGGTATTTTCGACAATTTGATTGGCCTAATTATACAAGATAGTATACAGTTTGTGTAAAGCCGACATCGGCCAGTTGTGAAAAAGGAAAAATGCTACACTTCTCGTTTTAAGAACAAGCACAGGTGGTGAGAGTGCCGGTCTTATTCCCTCACTGCCTTCGATGCGTGTGCGTTTGCTTTTTATCTGTCGTCTCACTTCTGTTTGTCCTTTTTCATAACTGGCCGATGTCGGCTTTACACACGGTATAATACGAATATTTCACCGGCAAATTCAAAATAAAAAAAATATCTTGAAATTATTTTACTGTTTCAAATTGTTGAAATTGTTTTACTGTTTAAAGTTACGAATTCAATGGCAAGTATTTGAGCAATCATTAATTGTATTTAAACAAAAAATATGCCCATCTTGAAAATGACATATTTGATGGGAAAAATCTCAGCTCTCAGAAAAAAATATACTGACTAAAAAAATCTGACGTAGCTCTGCGCCACACAGTCAAAAAAATCGTTTTTTCTGCTTTGATTGAATTTTTGAGGGTCTTCAGTAATATTTAGTGAAGAAAAATGAATATTTTCATTGAAAAGCTGAGAATTTTTTCCATCAAAAACTGTCAAAATCTTATTTGTATACATAATGTTTCTCCATTAGAAAAATTAACGAAAAAAGTTGAAAATTTTTTTTTCAAAAACTCAAAATATCATAACTTCGAAATGAGTATCTCTTAAGGGCTCAAATTTTCAGAGAATTTTTTTTTCATTATAGAGAACAATTACACAAAGTTTGAATAACATCGGCGGGGTCGCCCCGTAAAAATAACTTTATTTGGTGGAATACCCACATATAGAGACATCCAAAAAAAACACAAAGTGCCAGGAAAAAAAACGATTCTTCAACGAATTTAACCTTATTTACTTTCAGACTGCAAAACTTTTTTTACAAATTTAGCACTTGACATAACAGAAAAGCTGATGACTATTCCCCCAATTAAAACATATAGGGGGGGGGGGCTTGGTAAAAAAGGGGTGGAAAAAAGGACACGACACAAAATTACCCATATTTCAAGCGACCAAAAAAACATAAGAAAAACTCCACGGAAAATTAAAACAGAAAATAAATTAAAAATCTAAAAAATAGAAAAAAAGAAAAGAAGGGAAAGAAGCAGTTTGTTTGGAAGAATTTTATATTAGTATGATTATGAAGTATTACAAGATATGTACTGATAGGACCGGGTTTTTAGGGGGAACATCAGAGGACAGAAGAGGAGACGGAGCAAGCCCAGGAGGGACCACCGGACATGCATCCTGACAAAGAAGAGAACAACCACGCCATTAGGGAAGCTGAGGGGACCTGATGGTAGTAAGAGCCAACATAAACAGAAGGGAGTGACAAGAGCCTAATTATTGATCCGCAACCTCCATATGACCAACGGACAACCACCACCCAGGGTCAGAGAACTGGTGCACTTCTGCAAGAGGAGCAATACACAATTAGTGCTTTGTTGCGATCCAGACACCACATCGTATGGGGGAGCACCGGAACCAACAAGGAGTCACTTTTAGAATTTATTATTACTAACAACCTAGAAGTAGCAAATTGCGGCAACGAACCCACCTTTACGGACGCAAGGAGGAAGTTATCGACATAACAATTGGCACACCCGTGTGCAACGAAAAAGAGAGTGGACGCTCGCAAGAGAGTCACCTGACAAGATATATAACATTTAACATGCACTTCACGGGGAGAGGTACAGACGTACAGAAATCCAAGAACCGCAACTGGGATCTCTTTAGAGAGATACTAGGGCAGGGGCTGGAACAAGTCCACGAGACCAAAGACACCTATGGAAGTGGAACTGATGAATGAATTCATCAAGAAAACTATCATTACGCATACGAGGAAGCTGCCCCCTTAAGAAAGGAGGGCTCGGCAGAGACCCTTTGGGGAAGCAGAGCTCTCCTCCTGAGGAGGGAGACTCGTAGACTGTTTAACCAGGCTAAAGGACTGGACGATGGAAGAATATAAAATATACCGTCGAGAATATGTATATGCCATCAGAAAGGCAAAAGAAAAATCCGAGGAAACACTGCGAGGAAATCGAGAAAACCTCGGAAGGCGCAAGACTCCAGAAGATGTTGCAGAAGGACAACCGGGGTAAATGGGATACTGCAAAAACCAAGGGTGGGTGACGCATCAGGGAGGACACCCTGGATTTACTCCTGGAAAACACTTCCAGGAGCACACCACGAAACCAACAACTCAGACCTGAAATACCGAATACTCGGGGAACAAGGGAGAGCGGAGACTAGCTCAAAAACAGTTGATCAAACCAAGGTTATATGGGCTGTGAAATATTTGCACCATATAAATACCCAGACGGGATAATGCCAATAATGCTACAAGGGGTGGAAGCCTAGCTTCCCGTCGCACGTTAGGGCAGCCGGCCCTAAGCTATGTGCCACAAGACGGCGAAGGCTGGGTGGTATTCATACCTAAACCGGGCGGAATCCTATGCCCAGGCAAATCCCGCCCTAGCCTAAAGCGTCTTATTAAAGACGCTAGAAAAATTAGTGGACAGGCATATCAGGAGGGCACTAAGGAAAACCCCGACCACACAGTATGCCTTCCAAGCAGGCAAATCCTGAACTGAGCATCCAGAACTCACAAGCAGGATTGAACGGGCCCTAGGAAATAAAGAATGCACTAGGAACCTTCGGATATAGGGGAGCATTTGATAACACCTCTTTCAACTCGATTAAAAGAGCTGTCGAAAACGTGGAGTTGGAAAGCCCATTGCGGACTGGACAGCTCCATGATTAGAGACAGGAAAATAACAAGCTCCATGGCAAGTAACCAGAGCGAAGTGGCTGCCAGGGGCTGTCCACAGGGGGTGATTGTCGCCTCACTGTGGAGCTAGTGGTGGACAGTCTTCTCGGGAACTAGAACAAGGAGGCATAATGCGCAAGGGTACGCAGATGATATCACTGTCAGTCAGTGGGGGTTTGCAGGGGTTGTATCCGATCTCAGCAGCGTGCCCGAGAACAGTAGAAAGATGGTGCAAGAAAGAGGGCTAAACGACAACCCCTCAAAGACAGCAGTAGTTGCCCTTCACAAAAAGAAGAAACCTTCAAGATTTGAAGGGACTTCACCTGTGGGGAAGCAAACCCAACTAGCAACGAAGTTAAGTACTTAGGACTAACATTAGACACTAAACTAAACTTTGGGGCTACTTGGAAAAACCGCCAACAAGGCACGGGCCCTATGGGCCGCAAACGCAGGTCGGAAGACATGGGGATTAAAACCAGAATGGACTCGGATATACTCCAAAGTGATAATCCCCATGGTAACATATGGCTCTCTACTGGTGGCAAAAGCTAGAAAAGGAGCCATAGTAAAACAGGCAAGCTGCAAAACTTGCCTGCTTAGGAATAACAGGGGCCATGCAAAAACGCCCACGAGCCATGGAAGCAAACGTCTTCCGCCCAACAAGTGTTGAGACGGAGGCCGATGGCAACTTACAGGCTAGAAATTTCCGACATGGAGAACCACCACAAAACGGGGACTCCAAAGAGATATTTGAAGAATTAAAGCAAAACCGTATATTAAACAGCGGCGGACAGAATTGGTCGCGACATAATCTTACAAACCTTTCGGGGATCGACCGGAGGAGGGAGAGGAAGACAGTCACATACCAATCAGCAGAATGGAACCACCTGGTAACAGATGGGTCCAAAACCGAACAAAGTACTGGAGCGGGGGGCAACAAAAGAGACTCAGATTGCGAAATCAGCATAAATCTGGGGAGCTATGCAACCGTTCCAGGCAGAAATAACTGCAATATCCGCTTGGCGAGGAGAGACAGGAGGTCTTACACAAATAAGAGGATCCAGATCATCTCCACAGCCAAGAGACTAAAGCCCGGGGCTGTAGAAATACATTCCAGGTAGTTAAAGACTGTAGGATTCGCTAACGAAACTAGCGGAACACAAAGCATCACTCTCAAGTGGATGAGAGGGCACCAAGGCCATGTAGGGAACGAAAGAGCGGACTTTCAGCAAAGAAAGGGGCGGAAGTTCCACTGATAGGGCCGAGCCCCGCGGTCTGGCTTACCGACAGCCAGGAGGGTCAGAAGGACCTATTAAGAGAAAAACACATATCGACGGGCGAATGTCCCAGGGTTGAGACACTCGCGGATGTTCATCGGTGAACCATCCTGGAACAAGTCAAAACTTTATAAAACTGGGCAGAAACAGCAGAGGAAGTAGGACTGTTTACGGGAACTGTCCACTCATGCGACATCTTACGCAATCGGGGTGAAAAAGATCCCGACTGGAAGGTGCGGAGAGGAGGAAGAAACCTCCCTCAATATTATGCGAAGCGGCGCGGAGCGCAGGTATTCGAACTTTGGGGCCATAACAATAGAACCAAAAGAAGGACAGACGCCCATTAGAAACTGTCCTTAAATTTCTTAAGGAAACAGGACTAATGGAATGACTAATATGGGACAATAAGATCGCTTAAGTGCACAGGGCAGTACCTACCCATAGCAATCAATCAACAACAGACACAAGTTGAAAGAGAAGGCGTACCATGTGTTTTAGCTTACACACTACAATCACAACTCAGCCATGCCTTGGCAGACAAGTGGGTCATTACCGTAACCAAAATATTTACTTCCTCCCGTCTTTACCGAGCTTTTGTGGGACTAGGTGAAAACAAAGTTTTTCGAAATTTAACGACCGATAAGTGACTCGGCCTATTGGGATTTTCGTTAAAAATGGCTTTAATCCCTTGCAACGACACAAAAATACCATTAATTATTTGACTTTTCATTGATAAATAATTTTTTTTATTATAGTGCTTCTACAAACCGAATAACCCTTTTCAACGGCACTAGACCAGAATAAAATATAAAATGGCCAAATCAAATTTTAACTCAACACCTACCGACAAACGTGCCTTGCCGCGCAGCGATGACGCGATGGCTCAGTTACACACTTAACAAAAAGTAAATAAAATGTATATTTATTGCATGTAATGTGTCAGATATTTATTAAACAATGTAAGCGCGTCAAAAACAATTTGTGCTAAAAAGAGTGCCCTAAGGTGGTGTAGACTAAAATTTTTTTGTAAATATGTATTTCCTTTTTGTAGTTATTCAAAGTGTTGGACAAATGGAGAAGAAGCAGGAAAAGAAACAAAAAAGTATAAAGACATCAAGACTTGAAAACCGTTTAGGTAAATCTTACACATGTCATATTTTTAAAGGAAAAAGTGATGATTTGTAAGTGAAACGTAACAAATAATTTAACCAGAATAAAACCCCGAAGTTCACAATTGAACAGAATTTGATCAAACATGGAAAGATGTTGGTAATCCGCAAAGTTCAGACAAAGACAACAGACTTGCAACAAAGGGCTTGCTACAAAAATCCGAGTTTAATCAAAATTTATATATTTTAACACTAAATTTTTTTTTTTCATGGCTTTACATAGCCTCGAACCCAAGGACATTGTTACCGAATAGGATGAAACATTTCAGATTATTATTTTTCTTAATGAAGAATTAGCACATGAAAGACTGAAATATCTTTGTGAAAGCTCAGAACTAATAAGAAAAAAATTGAAAGAAAGAATGCCTTTAAAGTAATCTGTTTTATTATGCAACTGATAGTGTTAATAAAATCATTGTGATACCAAGGAGGATTATTATGATATGAGTAAAATCAATGAAAAAAAGATTATTAATGAATAACTATGTTCCATTAATTGATGATTTTGTACATTGAAACAACGAAAACGAGTGAATTCGTTCAAGTGATTATGCGATTGGATTGATTGAATTATTATGTATTATAACAATGGAAAAATACATTAACTCAGTAAAAGCTTTGCATATTGTATCAATGAATACATTCTTACCATCAAGGAACTTTGATTACATTGACTGAAAACAACTTAAATGTATATAATAATAAATATAAATGAACCTGGTAATCAGCTGAAGATTAATAATGAAATTCATTGATTTACTTTTTTTAACTTTTTCATTGCATATATGTTCACTTTTGTTCAAACAATTATTAATAAAACTATGAACTTTTTATTGCTATGTTTAGTGCGGCAAGTAAAATATGTTCAGAGATTTTAGTACCTAAAGACTACAAAAACTTCTTAAGAGTATAAAAACTTCTGTCTTTTCTGGCTCGAAAAATAGCGTGCTGAAAACTTTTAGCACGCTAGAAAAAAACACAAGTTTTAACGTTATTTCCATACAGCCGTTTTATCTCTGAGACTATCGTTCAGGAACTTGTATTCAGGAACAAAAATAAAGATTACGTATAAAATACAAAGATAAAGTTTTGTTCAGTCCATGTAGAAAATGTTCATAGAAAAACTTACATATAAACGAACTGCTGACCAAATAAGTGAAAGATAAAAACGACATAAATCAAAACTGACAAAAATGTGTACCTACGTATTGTACCCTCTCCGAGCTAGATTAGATTAAATATAGGAAAAGTACCTGGTCTAATTGCTTTCCTTAAAAAAAAAACATTACAGAAAAGATGTTCACCTTCATCAAATAATTACTGACATTACATTACATTCATGTGTATTATGCTGTAAAATATACATATGGATATCTGAATGATAATAAAAATGTGGTTAAAAAACTGTGTAAACCCACTGTCTGCTACGTAAATTTCACAATGGTAAATCCAAGATTTTTGCGTCATGAGTTTTAGTGAATAGTTTTGCTTTTAGTAATAATAATCATAATAAGAAAGTTATTTATGCAATGAGTAGGTACATATGTAGAGACCATTTTTTGACAAGTAGGACAATCATACGAGTCAAAAAACTGACCTTATAAGCGACATGCGAGTTTCATACAATATTTTTTCTACAACCAAATTTTTTTATAATCCCATTTTTTATATATTCCACTTTGGGATAACTAAAAATAAAATTAATAAATGAATTAAATTTCACTAAAACTATTCAGAACATAACCAGCCGCGACCTTTAGCAAACATTTTCTTTTTGAAAAAATAGCCCCCGGAATTGGACCCTACAAAGGGTTAAATCTAATTTCAACCCTAAATTGTTTCTCATTCCTCGTTTCAGATAAGTAGGGAGAGGGGGGGGGTGATACTTCACAGACTCACCCTGTATAATCACTAGCTATTATAACAAAATGTATTAATACAGGTATTTTCAAAATATTTTATAAATTGTAATAAAATATTTATAACTATTAGATTGTAAAAATTCAAGTATGATAGAATCATACGATAATTATAATCCATCGTAAACTAAACCTTATTTCCTACATAAATTGCTCTCCTATCGTTTTCATGAGTTAGTGAAAATGTTTACACTCGGCTTAATCAGTTTATAATAATTAGTAAATAACTGTTAAGTAATTTGTCGCTCAAACAGTTATGGCATATGTGATAAGGTTTCTGTATCACGATTAATTACTCGTATATTGAACTTTCCGTTCAACTAAATACCTACCGCCGCGAGTCTGTAAAAGAGATATATGTATGTATATTCTGACATAATTAAAAATTTACACGTTAACAAAATATAAATGAATGTCAAAAATTGCTGGTATCGATCTAACGCACTCATACATACTCACACACATACACTTACTTTCTTATTCGTTGGCTATAAGTAGTATTTGTTCTGATCGAGTAAAAGCAGTAACTGCATGGATGTTTAGCGCGTTGAAACCAATGTTTTATGTTTTGTCAATATCCCGAATTTAGTTGAATAAAACAGTTAACGCCGACGTGTTTAGTACGTCAATTTCTATTATACCGGGTGGTACAAAAGTATCAAATAATGGCTTTAACTTTGTTATTTGCAGTTAAAAAAAAAGTTCAATCAAAAGGTGTTTTGTTCATTACCATGTCTGTTTTAAGCTTTTTAGTTTGTTGGCAACCAATTTTTTTTAAATGGCACCCATACTTTTTTTCGTTATGAAAATATCATATTTTTCTCTGTTCAGTCACAAAATTTTGCAATTTCTGAAAAAAAAAATAAGCGAGAAAAAAATTATTTATTACTAGTCACTCACAATTAATTAATTAATTTCACAGAACTAAAATTTAGATGAAATTAAATTTAAAGAGTAACAAAGGTAGACTAAATATTAAAAAAATACGCAATACTAAATCAGATGCAATATCAAATCAATACTAACATAACCGCAAAATGTGGAGGAGCTCCATCTTGTTGGAAGAAAATTCTATTGTCAATACCTCCATTTTCACCCTGGAATAAGGCTGTGATCGCAGGTATGACCTGAGTTTCATCGAGAAAAAATGGGCCTATGATATGTCCTCTTATAATGCCTGCCCACACATTTACTTTTTGCGGATATTGTGTGTGTGCCTCTTGCACCCAGTGTGGGTTCGCTCTCGCCCAATACCGACAATTATGTCGATTTAATGTGCCGTTTAGCATAAAGGTCGCTTCATCTGAGAATACAATATTTGAAGCAAAATTCTCATTTGCATTACATCGTTCCATCGTGTACTCACAGAAATCCATCCGTCTATCAAAATCATCTTCATTCAATTCATGTATTAATTGAAGCCTATAAGGATGAATTTTTTCTTTTTTTAAAATTCTAAGCATAGAAACATGGCTAATGTCTAAATTATCTGCGACTTCCCTCGTTAACACTTGTGGCGTTTCTTCAATTGTCAACAGAACATTTAACGCGTTTTCCTCACTTGTTGCCGATTTTGGTCTGCCAGTTCTTTTCACGTCTTTAACGTTACCAGTTTCTCGAAATTTTTTAATTAGTTGACAGACTGTTCCTTGAGATACAGGAGTATCTGGGTAAATTCCGTTGAATGCAGTACACACTTCGCTTTGAGTCCTCTTCCTATTTCCGTACCCATAAATCATTAATATTTCAATACGTTGTCTCTCACTCAAATGTGCCATGTCTTCAAATTTAATAATTTGCAAGAATGTCAAACAAAAACTTTGCTTTAAACCGACAATAATTATTTATTCTTTGTTTGTATTAATTTAAATGTCAATACACGGCATTCTTTAGCAAAAGTAATGTTTCTGTTTTAAAACTGCCTGACTTTTTCCCTTATTAGAGGTGACGAGTGAATCGTAATAAATAATTTTTTCTCGCTTATTTTTTTTTCAAACATTGCAAAATTTTGTGAATAGAGAAAAATATGCTTTTTTTCATACCGAAAAAAAAAGTATGGGTGTCATTTAAAAAAAAATTGGGTGCCATAGGAACAAAACAAAAGAAGATAACAAACTAAAAAACTTAAAACATACATGGTAATGAACAACATAACTTTTATATTGATCTTTTTTTAACTTTGCAAATACCAAAGTTAAAGCCATTATTTGATACCTTTGTACCACCATGTACCATATGATACTTATTATATCTTTGAGTGATTGAAAGCTGAAATTTGAATAGCGTATAGCGTTTGATGCATTTTAAGGTTATGTTTTATTTATTTATTCAAAAATGCTTTAAAAAAAATTAATGTATTTGATTAAGATGTAGACAATGGCAGTGATACCTAATATGAAACAATAAATATGATAAGACTTGCTTCATATCAATTTTAAGGTTGTTTTTTCATAATTTCAACTTCATGGAGAAAAACAAGTAACGGCATAGTGTTTAGCGGGTCAAAATCCTTTGGATTAGCCTATTTAATTTTGAATTCTTTGTATGTTTCTGAAACATAGATTCTGGAAATTCTTGTGAAATCATTTTTTTCAATTCATTCATCAATCAATTTTTTATTTTTACTATTGATTTTTGTAGGTTTTGATTTACTGAATACGATGGTCGAGTCCATTTTACCGAATCTCGTTTCGTTGCCGAGCTATGAAGGCCTCAATATAGGCCAAAAAAAGCCTTTTTTTGCAGTTTTAGGTTAGGTTTTCTGAAAATTGTGACGTGATAGGGTAAATCGGACACGGTATTGTGTTCAGCATGTCAAAACCGTTCGGAATCACCTATTAGGTTTAAAAAAAGTGTTTTTGCAGGTCTGTGTTATCTTTGCTGTTAAAAAAAAAAAGAAATTGTAACATTCATACGTAAAATATTCACTTCTAGATTTTAGAATATCTCATGTTGCAAAAACTTTGAATCCATTTTTTAATGACTCATTCATAAAAATAATGGGCTATGAAATTAAGCATGCGAAATGCCCTAAACTATTGGTGTAAGGTTCTAGATCTAATCGAAAGATCCTCCTAACCCTAATTTGACAAAAAAACTTATGCGTATTGTTTCTATCATTACAAGTTATCGAAGATCGACCCCAACACCTTTGGAACAGTAGGTCGTAACAGCACATTCAACACGGACCATGACTTCCCATCAGCTGATTTATAATAAACAAACGTATTTTTTCTTACACAATACGTAAATAAACATAATACGACATCATAAGCATCTGCAAATAATACGTCAAACTTGACAAAGGCTGCTATGATAAATTATGTACATTAATGTAAAAATGTCGCGTCACGGATAACCTTGTATATCAATTAATATTGTTGCACGTGACAGTTGCATTAATTAACTCAACTGTAGCTAATATCATTATTTCTCACCACTTGCTTTAAATCATATTATCCCGATCTCCAAAAAAAAAAAACATAAGTCGAAAGTATCCAGATCTGAATAAATAATTTGTTACATACATACATATGTATGTAGGTAGGTACTGTAACTGACTTTATTTATGTATCTTCCTCCAAATATATCCACGTTTATTTTACTGTAGATTCAAACATGTCATCGAAATATATTTTTCAAGTCAACATGAATAAAATGGCTGCTCCATTTTTGTTTAAAAATAATTGAAGACAGTCAGTGGTGCGTTTAGTTATAACATAGACGGGGTGCTGTATATTCAGAGATTAATGTGCGTAGCAATATTACTAAAACGAAATAGTAATAGTAATAAAATGCAAAGTATGAAAAGTGGTACGCTACTGATCATGCTACTGACAGGAGTGGTACGCTAGTGACCATGCATATTTCGCTCAGCTCCGCCTAAACTGTAGTTCGTGTTTGTTACCTCGTATTAGTGCATTCATTCCATTTGTTACCGACTTGTCACCGACAATCGAGTCGGTTGCAGGAATGGAACAGGTTCCATTTTTTTAGTAGGGCCGTCTTTTTAATCAGTCGTCTGTGGTGTCTCATTAAAATGTGTAGGATACTTTCATACCGACACAACTGTAGATGACCGATAGTCGATCGTCTGCGGTGGGCCTAAGAAAACACCACAACGATTTAATAGCGCCTAAAACACGAGCTATAGCCCGAAACTCTAGAAACAGTAAGATATTTTTTAGACCGACTTATACATATTGTCAACAAGTATATTGACACTAATTGGAAAACTTAATTCAATACTAATTATAACTATGGAGCCCTTTACATTAAATCGACTTCTCTTCCACTAGCCCTTAACCAATATCTCGAAAACCATCAAAACTACATTAACGTATTAATATATCACTGACTTGATGAATTAATTATAAAAAAGTCAATTATGAAGAGACCTAATAACGTAGAACATGTATTTGTTTTCCGTCTCAGGGTACAAAACATAAACAACTAACATTCTAAAATAACCATTCTAGAAAATGACTAATCATCTTTACTAACAGGTCAGAATATTATTAATGTTTTCAGAGACAAATATTAATAATAGGGGAGTGTTCTTTGCCTTTGTGATTTTATGACTTCCAAAATATACGTATAGTCTGACCGAAGCTAATCATCTACAAAGACAAAAAAAATGTTCACGATGTCAATGCCTAAAAAAACATGAAAATACACTAATGCAAAAAATTAAGGGAGCAAAAAAATTGTGAATTTTTTAGTGATTTTTGAAGGGCTGTATTTATGTGAAAAATGGTCGTATCGAGATGATAATAAAATAATTTTGAAGCTCCAAGGTTCTAGTTTTCAGATCTTTTGGCCGAAAATTTTTAAACCGACAGTTATCGAGCAATTCTAAGGAATAACACGAAAACAAAATTTTGCAAATTTTTTGTTTTTTTTTTTCGGTCCACGGGCTTGGAAAAATTTTTCACAGTGAAACCATGGTATAGACCTGATAGCCTGTTTATTAAGCTTCAATTTCCTTTTTTAAATTTATCTCTACGTCTACGGAGATATCTGAACTTTGAATGCAAAAGGATCCTTCTGGCTTTAACCATCGATATCTTAGCAACCAGTCATCCGATATCTCAGCAACCAGTCATCGGACAGAAAATTGAAGGGCAGTTTCAGAATCTGGAATAAATTTCCTACAGGGCTATGTCATGTCTTTTTGAAAACAATTTTTTTCATTCTCAATATTAACCTGAAAAAAGTGAAAAAAAAAGTTACTTTTTCACTTGTTTTGCTAAGTCGATCGCATCTTTGCGAATATTGATGGGGAGTCTAATGTTTGTATGCATTTTTATACCTCAATGTACCCCCAATAGTTCTGCAAATCGGCAGATCGATTTATAGAATGGTTTCCCCAGACCAAAATTTCAAAATTCAGAAAAAAATAAAGGAGCAAAATTTAAGTTTCTGAGCACCCTGTAACTGACGTAAAAATGGAAAATACAATTTTTTTTCCACTTAAAATTGGGCATCTATTACCCATTGAATTTGAAAAGGAAACAATTTTTTTCAATTTTCTGAAAAAAAAATTATTTTTGAAAAAAAAATTGTTTTGCTCAAATTTTGATTTTTACTCATTAAACGTCGGCATTTGCATCACCCAAAGCATACCACGTGGAGGTGTGTGTTTCAATTTTTTCTGAAAATTTGCAAAAAATTATTTTTCGTGTTATTCCTTAGAATTGCTCGATAACTGTAACTCCTAAAAATTTTCGGCCAAGAGATCTGAAAACTAGAATCTTGGAGCTTCAAAATGCCATATTTTTATACGACCATATTTTTCATAATAATATGTAAATACAGCCCTTCACAAATCACTAAAAAAATTCACAATGTCCCTTATTTTTTGCAGTAGTGTATTTAATGCAAAAATAACAAAATCTAATTTATATAGGTACATTAATTGTTCAAAACATTATTAAGGACCAGACCTGGCCATCGAGACCTGGTCATGTGATCTGACTCCCTGCGACTGCTTTCTTTGGGGGTATCTGAAATCGTAGGTTTTTGAAAACAATCCCCGAACCATACCAGAACTGCAGAATGGAATCCGACGTGTCATCGGCCAAATCGTGTAGTCGGCGTAAAAGTCATCAGGAATTTCATTGACAGAGTGACTACATCCAGAGCAAGCCGTGTAGGTTATTTGCCTGATATTATTTATTTTTCATACATAAATGGGAACATGTACCCTTTTGAATGATGTAAACATATGTGCCATTGCATGGCAATACACATTTTTTTTTAGCTATTTAATCCGGCGTTCTTATTGAGACACCTTTTATTTTGTTTTTATACCTTATATTTAATTTGTCATATACATATGTATACCTTTTGTTTTTCTGAAATTCTTGTTTTAGGTATATGGTGTAAATCCAAATCTAAAAGACAGTAAAATAATGAAAATGAAAGTATGTATTACTCAAAACCTAGAAATGGAATTAAAAATTTGGTTGACTGTGAATTTCCCTCGGAAAAGTAGCCTACGTTCGCGAAAACGGCATCTTTCTATCTCTTGTAATAACCGAGGTCCGAGAGAGAAAACGTCGAAAATGGAACACCCTGTACACGTGTAACTTAATTTACTTTACATACATGGTACTTGTCTTTTATACCTAAATAAATATAACTTAAAACTGTATGTGTTAACATGTTTGTAGTAAACAAATTCCTATAACGCCCAGTTATAGGAATTTGTTCTTCCCATGACCGGACAAAAATTGTGTAATTCCACTGTACTTTAGTGCGAACATCAGAAAGTGAAGAAAAACCAATAAATATTTTTTGTAAGCGTGTACAAAATAATGTATCCGCCTCAAACATGCAGGATTAATCCGCGATATTAAGCTTTGGCATTCAGTAAAACCGCACAATGTTGTTATATTTAAACCACCCCAATAAATGTGGCACATAAATGAGGTACCCGAACATTACGTGCGAGGGTTGTGCCCAAAAAAAAACAGTGACTGGGGTATATTGCTTACTACGCTAATCTAAAATTAAATCTAGTGGTTAAATTGGTTAGTCACAAAAAATGAAACCATATTTCAACACCAAATTACACGCGTGCAGAATTCAGATTAGACGTGGTTACCTTTTAATATTGATTTATTAAACTAGACGGTACATCGAGACAAAGGGACTAGTTGATGTACAGGATCGTATTAAGATACGTTCGGTACATAGAGTCTAGACAATATTGATTTAGATACCTACATATTTTCATAATAATATCGAAAAAACATACTGAAGCGTTCGCGTTATATCATGACTATGAGTCAACAAAATATGATTTAAACCTCAAAAAACCGCAAAGAACTTCGACGAAAGAACGAACGAAGAATTCGCCTATAATAGGAACTTAACCACACCTGGCTAGGATGAGACGCTGTCACAAACGTAGTCTCTCATAGCTGTTGACAAGTTGAAGAAATGAAAAATAATAATGGCAAATATATCGGATTAAAGTAGGATTTATTTCGGCATTCAAGTTAAATGCCACATGGTGCAAAGGATCTACAGTAAAAACAAAAAATTAGAACGATATACAGACACATGGAGCAGTGGCGGTTGGTGATATTTCATAGGTGATAGTAGCCATATCTTGAAAACGACGCATGGGACCCACTTCACTTTTTAGGTGAGCTACACTAGAGTGTTTAAAAAAAACGACTATTTTTCTCAGAGAACATCCCAGAAAAATCCCTCCCATTGAGTATCCCTAGAAAATGACCCTGTTAAAATATGAGCCCCTAATATTAATATTTAGAGGTGGCGATTTTTAATTTTCTATAAGTAAATAAGATATTTATCTTATAAATTGTATTTACTTATAAATTGTATTTATAAGTAAATAAGATATTTATTTTAAACAGTTCATTTTTTAATAACTCCGAAACGGCTTTGCCTCACGCAAATCTTCAATCAGACCTTTTTTATAGAGCGTTCAGTTTCCTATAAAAAAACTATCTTGAGTATCACTGTCCGGCGATTCTTCTTTGAGTAATAAAAGTCCAATGTTCAGAAAAAAAATTCCCACGTTATTTAAATGGGAAATAGAAAATTGAGAATCGCCACCTCTAAATATTAATATTAAGGGCTCATATTTTAACAGGAACATTTTCTATGGATACTCTGAAGATTTGTTAATGTTCTTTGAGAAAAAAAAATAGTCAGTTTTTTTTGAAAAAACAAAAAAAAAATCCAAAAATACTGCAGAAGACCCTGGGATCTCAGTAACGCTCTGTGGAATATTTGCAGTATATTTTTTTTCATACTCTAGAAACAAATATAAGGAGCGGTTTTTCGACTTTCAACTCGACGACAAAATATTTTTTTTTTTCAAAAAGTTATGGCCATTTTAATTTTAATTTTATAGGAAAATTTTATTTCCCAAAATTAAAATGGCCATCACTTTTGGAAAAAAAAATATTTTGTAACAAATCGAAAAACTTCTCCTTATATTTGTTTCTAGATTATGAAAAAAAATATACTGCAAATATTTCACAGAACGTTACTGAGATCCCAGGGTGTTCTGCAGTTTTTTTTGAAAATTTTTTCGCAAACTTTGCTGACGGTTTTTTCACTATAAATTCTTTCTGTAGGAGGTGTATAGTCATCATTTAAAAAGTGAAGTGGGTCCCATGCGTCGTTTTCAAGATATGGCTAACTGAAATATCACCAACCGCCATTAACATGGAGTACTCGTACATACAATAAGAAAATAAGTTTTCATTTTCGGCTTTCGAATGAAGCACTCATAAAAAGAAAAGCTTTTTATAACTGTAGCAATGAACTGTAATACACTGGACTCCTTGACCACCCAGTGCAGTATCGTCATATATCTATAAGGACTATATGGGTAATCCCTCCTACTTTTAACTGTTTTGTGTGAAGCAAACACCTCTTTCTCGTTTGACCTTGCAACAGGAAACCGAGCTTTACTGCGCATGTTAGTAAATTAAACTGAGGACGTTCATTCGATATCAAGGATTTGACGATTTTCAAGCATGCGTATTAACGATCAATCACCAGCTCCCAAGAGAGAGGGAAATATACAGTGTTTACTTCACTTATGCGTGAAAAGTACCCATATAGACCTTATAGATATATGAGTATCGTAAACGGTGTACACATTGTGTTTGATTCTGTGTGAGCATCTTGATATTATTTTTGCCTTTGACAAAACACGGGAACATTTGGATTAATATTGTAGTTGCGGATTAATATTAGTTTGACAGTTGGGTCAAAAACTGTGTGCTTGACAACGTTAATAATGTCTCATTGGTCTTTTAACGAATCGGAACGGTATGATGGGCTTAAACCGAGATAATAGATACTGCTAGCAAACAGGCAGACCTTTTGTTCAAGGTCTTGGAAAATGCATTGTTTATGATGTAAAATGGACTTCGGTGGACGAGTCTGTAAAAGGAAGGTTACTCTCGAGGTCTCTAATTAGCTGAATTGAATCCCTTGAATCACTACAGTTTGGCTTGTATACTTCGCGTAAGGTAAAAAATATATCAGATACACAATGTTATGGAAAAAATAAGTTGAAAGCAAAAACAAAACTTTAAAAAAAATTATGTATGCCTCAGCAGGAGATCTGTGAAATATTTGCTTAATGTTTGTTCCTCAATCGACAGCTGAATACGGTAATTAATTGGGTGAATACTTCATTTTCTGTTAAAGTTTTCAGTGTTTTTTTTATTCGTTTCCGAAATTTTATGATGGAATACGAAAGGAGATACAAGTCGGCAAGTTTGGGTTGTAGGGAGAATATTCCAACGTTTCCCTGCTCAATCAAGCTAATTTTTGCTTGGTATTGCCGTAAAGAATGATATTTTTGACTGTGTCATTATTTTCTTTTGAAATGATATCCAGAAAGTCGTAATAATATTGGCCATTAATCATGATTAAAAATGTAATTCTTGTTCACAACGCCAGCAAATCTCATTCAGCAAACGCTACCACGCAAAAATTAGACATATTAGGCTGAGATATGTATGTTGGAACATTCTCCCTATAGTCCAGGCTTGCCTCCTTGTGACTTCCACCTTTTTGAACCCCAGAAAGAACCCCTGGAGACCAGCGTTTTGACGACGACCAAACGGTTTAAGAAGAAAAAAGAGAAGTTTGTACTCCAATGGCTACGTGAACGTCCCAAAAGGTTCTACGACGACAAGATTAAAAAGCTTCCTCCATTCCGGTGGGAAAATGTTTTTGTAAGTATTGTAAAATAAAGCTACATTTAAAAAAAATCAACCCCGTTTATATTTCATACACCCTCGTATTATGGACGACAGCGAGGAACAGTCCCATCCGTTAGGCCGCCCCTGGTAAGCACGAACGCAAACACGCCATAAAAAGGGCCTTTCATTCGAATCAACACTTCTTCCAGGTATGTTAAACAGGAATCGAACTCGCGAACAATGTATTCCTGCGGAGGGCAGGACCTCACTTTCCTCCTCCTCCTCCCGTTCCGTTTCCACCGCACTCCCACACACAAAAACGCCTTTGTGTCGACGGGGTGTTCGAGATTTACCGGTGACGTCATCTTAGAAGTGCGAGACTTCCCTTAATTCCATGTCTCCTGGTTCGGTTGGCTATACATACATTATCCAAAATAACGCGCAGATAAGGCTTCCTGTGCGCGGAAATTGCAAAACCACCAAGGCCAACAAAGTTAAGTTGTGGTGCTTTGGACGTTTTTTCATAAATCGAGTATAATCGACTTCTAATTATCGCTATCCATATTGGAGTATCGATCGCTGTCGATATTGGAATATGACTCGCAACGGAATGGCATCTAAAAAAATTCCTCCAGTAATTTATTTTTGACTATTGAAATTGACGTTGTACCAGGTGCCCCATTTTAAAACATCCACATAAATAACTCTGTTAGAAATGCCGCCAATCCAAAAATGACTTTACCAAATGTTGTCTAATTTGGAGGGGGGTCATCTGACCATGTGATCCAACACCTTATCCGGCATCCTGATACGGCCCTGGGGCACCCATTTTTTTTTTAATGGGAACCCCCAATTCCCATTGCAGAATCTGATTCTACGGGGAAAAATACGTCCAAAATATTTTTATTTACCTTTCCGGCCCTTAAAAATGCCTTTTCTCGAATATCTCGTGAATTCGAGATCATGGAAGCCACAAATATTTAAAAAAAAAAAACATGGAAAATCATTCGTAAGGAGCTCGGATGAAGCCCGGATGGCAGGAAAATTACTTCAAAAACCTATTTTAGACGTATTCTTTCCCGTAGAATCAGGTTCTGCAATGAAAATTGGGGGTCCCCTTAAAAAAAAAATTGGGTGCCTCAGGGCCGTATCAGCATGCCTGATAAGGTGCTGGATCGCATGGTCAGGTGACCCCCTCCAAACCAAACAACTTTTGCCACAGTAGTTTTAAAAACCTCGTTTGCACTAAACACGTGTGACAGTAGTATGTGGGTGTAAAATAAAGATAAGAAAAATAATAATAATAATAAGTAAGAAAAACGTAATTGGGTAGAGAAAGTTTGTTTCAGAAAAAAAACATTGGTTAGATTTTAGGCTATTTAGGAAATCCCTCAAAGTCCGCGCTGTAAATCGCATTAGGTCCTATTAGAAATAGAAATCAAAATTTGCAAGCCTGAAAATCGGCCAAGAAGTGAAAATCATAGATATAATCACCAATATACAATGTAGAAAAGCCTAATGGAATAAATTCAGTAGCTCCATTATTATGCATTTTTTTAGAAAAGACACGTCAATTTCTGATTCTAAAATGACATCTTGGGACGTGAAAATGTCATCCCTAAATTCAACCCCTTCAGATGATAGCTACAACCCCTATAAATTATCAAATTGGAAGTAGGGGCTTGTGATACTTCATTTGAAAGGTCTTTTCTTTCTCTGTTCAGAACTGCTATGGTTTTAAATTTTATTGCAGAAATTAACAAGAAAAAAGTTTCTCCAGCGTAGGAAATTCCTTACATTAAAATAAAAAACAAATCGTTCGTGTTCTGTCTCCGTAACCAATCATCTGCAGAATAATTATCGTATGCATTTCTGTTAGGTAAACACCATCACTCTCAATTGCAACACGAAGACTAAAGCAAAAAACACTGATAACTGTTAACTACTGTTACAATGACAAGCACGTTTCTACGTAATTTCACTAAAACTGATAATTGCCAACTTCTTAAATTTCAGGTTTGTTTCAATTGTTTGTTTGTGTCACGAGCAAGCAGCAAATGCTTGCTCGTTTTTGTCGTTCGATTGTCAAGCAAAAAATTGTACGTATTAGTAAGTTTTTATTTAATAGTAGGGAATGTCGGCAATGACAGTGAATAGTGTGAATACGGAAATAGTGTTACTTATAAGAGTTTTATTTTAATGTAACGAATTTCCTACGCTAGAGAAACTTATCTTTTTTTCTGGTTAATTTCTGCAATAACATTTAAAACTATTGTAGTTTTAAATAGAGAATGAAAAGACCTTTCAAATGGAGTATCACAAGCCTCTACTTCCAATTTGAAAATTTAGGGGTTGTAGCTGTCACCTGAAGGGGTGTTGAATTTAGGGATGACATTTTTTTGATGATGACAGGATTTTCTAAAAAAATGCATTATAATGGACCTACTGAATTTATTCCATTTGGCTGTTCCACACTGTTTAATGTGAATATATTATAAAAGATTATCAATGAAATAATGTGTCATCAGTGTTACACTTTACACTGCTATTTTTCTATATTAAATACGAATTTACTTCAAAAGCTCGGCAAAAACTGAGACCACAATAAATGAGGAAACATTTAGCTTGTCTATAAAATCCAGACTTGTTTCAAAATTTATCGAACTATTTAAATTTTCGAAATATTTAAATTTCGTTTTTTTTTTTTTTTTTTTTTTTTTTTTCGTTTCGACACTGACATCCAATCTGATTCTGGTACTCTGGAAAAACCACTCGTGCTAAAATTAGCAGATACCTACTAAACAAAAAACAGCTTAGCAAGTAGACTTAATATGTTAAATCTTGACAAGAGGTATTACCAATTTATTCGATTTAATATTCACTAGCATCTTTCTTTTCTTTTTCTCTCTGCAGAGAGAAAATAAGAGAGAACGTTTGACTAAATGAATTATTGTACAAACATAATGACAAGCGTCAATTTATAACAATTAACATATCTAGAACTATTGGCAAATTTTCAAGAATGAAAAATATTTATAACAGCAAAACATGCTTAATAACCACTAGCTGAAAGTGTAAGTTAATGATAGAATCGTGAAAATAACTTCATTATATTTCAAAGTCTGGCATAAAATTGGATTGGTTGAAAAAACTGGGGGTTAACCTTTTAACAAACGGGTGGGGTCAAATAATCACAGCACCTCCCTTCTCAACAGTTCAAAAATGCGAAATTAATTGTGAACGCAAGCGAGAGCAAGATTAAGACGTTTCAAGTAATCACTAATCATACACTAATCCATTGTTAATTAAACTCTTAATATAATGAAATATTGATGGGGAAAGGAATGCTAAGGCATCAGCCGCAAGATAGAGCCTGGTTATGTAAAATCTTGTATCAAATTAATAATTTTTTTATTGCTTCGGGAATTCACGGCCGACAAAGTTAGCGATATCAGTGCGAATTCCACATTCGTAGAGATGATAAGAATTCGCGTTGCAGCATTTTACACTTTTATACAGTGAGGTCCATAAGTAACGGATAAATTCATTATCTACGTAATTTACAATTTATGAGTAAAATCCTGAAACACGTCAATTTTTAATTCTAGAATGACATTTTTTGAGCATAATTTTATTCCCCGCCCCCAACACCCTTGGAGTGACAGCTACCCCTTTAAAATTTTTAAATGGAACGAGCATGCGTGTGGTAGCTCAGTTGAAAGGGTTTTTAATTCTCCATCCAGCAACATAAGATTTTTTTAATTTCTATAATTTTTTTATTGAAAAATATTACATTTCTAATGTTACTAAGTAAAGAAAAGAACATGAAACAGATCAGAAGAACAGTTTCAATCAAACGTTCAAACTGGGCGCCCGTTGCTTCTTGACAATAAAGGAGGCGTTGCTGAAATTCTTCTAAAACATTTGGTATTGCTTCCGGGGTGATTTGATTAATTTCTTGCCTTATTCTGTCTTTTAAATCTTCTACGTTATTTGGTCTGTTGAAATAGACTTTCGATTTTAAGTAACCTCATAAAAATAGTCAAGCAGGGTCAAATCGGGAGAACGAGCAGGCCACTCAATTTCACCGCGTCTACCGATCCATCTATTGGGAAAAACTTGATTCAGATAGGCTCTTACTTCCAATGAAAAATATGGTGTAGCTCCGTCCTGCTGAAACCAAATATTTCTATCAATTTCATTGGGGTTGTCATCATCTGGGAAAAGCATTCTTAACTCTGGAACTAAGAAATTTTGCAAGAAATCCAAGTAACGGGCGCCAGTTAATGTGCCATCAAAGAAATATGGTCCGATAATTTGAGAATTTATAATTTCAGACCAAACGTTCACCTTCACAGGATATTGAGTATTGGCCTCCATTATCCAATGTGGATTTTCTGTACTCCAGTATCTACAGTTCTGTTTGTTGACTGTTCCATTTAAGACGAATGTTGCTTCATCAGAAAAAATAATGTTTTTTATAAATAAAGGATTATCTTGGTATCTATTTGCCATGATTTCGCAAAATTCCAATCGGCGCGGCGATCAGGGTCATCGTCGTTAAGTTCTTGAACCAAATGAATTTTATATGGGCGGTGTTTTTCGTTTTTTAGAAGACGAAATATGGACGTTTTACTAACATCATTATCGGCGGCAACTTGTCTTGTCCAAATTCACAAAATTTGTTTTCTATTCTACTAACCGTAGACTGAGAAATGCGGCGGTCAGAATACTTAGTACTGAATATTTCGCACATCTGCTTCTGCGTTCTTGTTTTATCATCACATCCTAATGATATCAAAACTTCAATTCTTTGGGTATCCGAAAGACTCATTGTTAAGAAAATGATCAACTTGACGATCAGCGATAAATAACATAATAGAATAATAAGTTTTCACAGATGTAGCAAATAAAGAAATTTGCTACATCTATATACATTTTTTTTTTCTGATATGTAAAAAGAAATCATTTTTATTTCTTTCTTTTTGTTGGATATTTTGCGCGGCGTATAAGGGAAACCGATACATTTATGTTGAATGTTGACACAAAATTATCCTGGAGTGGGTACTGGAACCTTCGGCGTAGAAACAAAAAACTGGACGTTTTCCACGAAACACCGAACTACTACACTTTTCTCGACGCGCGTTTCGCCAACCAAGTTGGCATCTTCAGGAGAAGATTAAAACTAAAGCTTTTTTTTTCACAAAATTAACTAAAAAAGTCAGATTTGACAGATATTTGGTACATATACACTTGATTGTATATATTTCATAATAATAATAATTTTGAAATTATCAAATTTAATTTTCTTGGTGAAAAATATACAAAATTCAAAAAAAATCTTATATTGCTGAATATATAAGAACCCTTTCAAATGAGCTATCACACGCACCCTCGTTCCATTTAAAAATTTTAAAGGGGTAACTGTCACTCCAAGGGGGTTGGAGGGGGAGGTATAAGATTATACTCAAAAAATGTCATTCTAGAATTAAAAATTGACGTGTTTCAGCATTTTACTCATAAATTGTAAATTACGTAGATAATGAATTTATCCGTTACTTATGGGCCTCACTGTATAAGGTAGTAACTTTTATGACTAAATTCTCCAAGCATTATATTGTCCCTAAAGGAGGCTACACACCTAACTGCAAGCTTGACAAGCACGATTGACTTTCGATTCGGTTTGAAGACTGATTGGAATTTCGATTACGCCTGCTTGCACCAAGTCGTCCTGTGCAAAACGGAGAGTGTGTGCAAGACATGAGTGATAGGTCCTGGAGTTTACGTCTAATTATATTTTCTTGCATTTAGCAATATGTGAAAACAATAAGAATCAATAAGAACCATATGCCTCTGGGATGTGAAATCGAACGAGTACCATGAAAGGCGAAGAGGCAACGCTTATTAAATGCAGGTGTAAAGATGATTTGATGCAGTTGCCTTCAAGACGAATTACCGAAGAGAAAATAAAAAGGTGAAGATTCCCTTCGCTGTGGAACCCCACAGGATCTGTACCAATCGGTACAGATGCATTTATGAGCCCTAGCTTTGGTACTACTACTTTTATATTGTGTGAGGGATTACACACTGCAAATTTCAAGAATTATGTAACTTAGTGCCTGTGGTGATATTATGGTTGAATATCTGAGGTCTTCATAACTCCTTCCAGTAGCAACGAATCGCAATCGTGCAGTTAATCTCTCATGGTGTGTTGCAGTTTCCCCTCATGAAGGAGTCATTTTTTTAAATAAACTGTATTACAAGTGGCAAAATAAATTTCTTCATTAATTCTGAAATAGTTATGCCAATTACACGTATATTTTCAACTCACGCACAATCAGTTTACGTTGGTACGGAGATAGGTTTTCTCTTGGCTAACCACTCTTTACACCACACGTCACGTTTCTTTTCTCGCACTTTTCTTTTGTATATAAGAAGAAATACCGCCAAAGCTACATACATTTCATACATGCTTGTTAAACTTGCAGTTACGTGTGTATCCGCCTTAGTCTACCGCCTTAGTCTATAGTCCGCCGTATTCTAGTCTACAAATTTGGAAAAAATCGAAATTTTTTTGTTTCATATTTCCAAAGTTTAGACATTCAAGAATATGCCCTTAAAAGGATTTTTCAAAATTTCAATTATTTTATGAGTTACAGCCATTTCTGTGACGCGGCATCGGTTCCGGTCCGACCGGAACAAATGGACAATAGACGGTAGACGCAATAGACGTTTTGAGCCAGCCTTCAAGTAACGTGGACGTGCTAACTGAGAAAATTGCCGGAAATTGTCTCAAAACTTTAAACGCGTTTTTCTCAAAACTACTTTTTTCGAGTTGGCGTGCACGATATCTCAAGTTCTAATGAACCGATTTATTTGAAATTTGGTGTGAATGTTCTTTATACATTCCTCTATCGCCTCAAGCACGCTCAGATCATTTTTAATTTTACTATTTTTAATAAAAATCGGAATTGTTAAAAAAAACATGCAACACAAATTTTTTTTTCAAACGGCCGCCATTTTATGAATTTTTTTTTTACTTTTTCAAGGTTCGGGCTACAGGGGCATCTATACTAATTAAGAATCTGTTCGGCTTTTTTGTTTCAGTTGACCAGAAGGGTTGAAATCATGCACGCCAGGACACCTTTTTTGGACCCCCACTTTGCCAGCTCATAACTTTGTCAATTTTGAGTCTTTTTTTTCAGTTAATTTTTTATGTTACTTTAAAATATCGATAAACAAATGATAAAAAAATGGATAGTAAAAATATGTTTTTGTTTCGTTTGTACAGAGCTTCAAAAACCGCCCGAAATTCATGCCTCTAGACTAGAATACCCCCCTTAATATTCCAAGTCTTCTGCGTTATGAGTTATGCCTCTTTTAAATCAATGCAGGTCTGGAACGGAATATATCACAATTTTGCATGAAATCAAATGTTATAATGCAGAACTAGAATGCAAAGTGGCGCTGTACATGAAGTGTGTTGAAGTTTTTCGTGCTCCAAAAGAATAGCGTGTTTTCTGTGATTAATCTGTCACGGCATTTTCTTACCTCTTATTTGCAATTTTTTTGTACAATATAGTTGAACTGTATTATTTTTAATTGATGTCATGGTTTGTTGCTATTTTTTTTCATGACTTAGGTACTTCGTTATGTTACCAGCAGGGTTACAGGTCTGTTTCGTCCTTACTTCCATAAATTGGGTGTTTAAAAGGTTAATTTACAAACATACAATATGTCATACTACTTTTTTACACTACTCTACCTAAATAATGGTTATTTTCTCGAAATCCGTTGAAAATAGTTAGGCGTGTCATTTAATCTACCGATGACGTCATAGCTCGAAAACAAAAAAAATATCTGGAAATGGCGTTTATTGAAAAATATGTATTGAAAAACAAAATTGACCTGCCGGAGAATTTTTTAAAAACCCCGATGTCGAATGTATTCCAAACTTTACGGCCTCACTGTATATAAACAATACAACGGATTCTACAAGGTCTTTTTGAAAAATAAACCAATTTAAAATAAATTAAACTGTATCAACTAAGTGACACGAATTTATGAGGTCTTGATGGGGTACAGTTAACTATAATAGCGTAAATTGTTGAAGCACTTGAACACTTCGCATTTAGAATTTCATTTTTTGGTACGAACATTGCTTAAAACTCAGTTTAAAATTATTGACTTGTAAATCATTAATCCGTATCTAAAAAAATAGACATGTCTCCATGCGTAGGTATATTTACAATTCATATGGAAAATATTATATTTTATTTTTATTTAAGTATTGTTAGTGTTTCTATTGAACATTTTATTCGTTCTGGAATATGTTGTGTTCTGTGTATTATTTATTACATTTATATGTCAATTAATTAAATGTGAGTAAATACTGTGGCTATGGCGTATTGTTTCCCGTACTTTGCAATTTGGATTATGTCTATACAACATGTAACCAATTCAACGAGAAGATATACCTACATAGATGTTATAGTTCCAACCACCGTGGGTGCCAAAAATTACTGTTTATATAGTGACAGGCAAAAAGTCTGGAATAAAATGTGTACCTATGTGTATACCACTTTTTCTCTACCAGAAGGTTCAGTAAAATTTTTATTTTTGTAAACTATTCTGTTGCAGATATATTGTGTTGTGTTCATTATATTTATAAAGAATGGGTCATCAGATGGTTTCTTTTTTAAAATTGCTATTAAAACTACATCGTTGAATATGTTTAAATGATTGTTGCTTTATTCAAGAAAAATATGCCTTCCCATTATTTATATGAAAAACAATTTCAGTTAAATGGCCGCCACGGCTGGCTTGGCAGTAGTTCATTCTTTTCACCCAATCTTGCAGTACATTTTCCATTATTTGTGACTCTATTGCACGAATAACTCGATTGATGTTTTCCTTCAGTGCGTCAATTATTTGTGGATCGTTGGACTAACAACAGTCCTTATGTCCCCATAAAAAATACTCGAACGGTGTTAAATCGCAGCTGCGCTATGTATTGCAAAAGATAGATTGTTTCACGGCTTGTGTGACACTCCATCCTGCTGAAATCAAAGCTCGCCCAAGTCCAAATCGTCCAATCGCGGCCACAAAAAATCAGTTAACATGTCTCTGTAACGCATTCCATTTACTGTAACGCTGTTACCATCTTCATTTTGAAAGAAGTACGGACCAATGATGCCACCACTCCAAAACCCACATCAAACAGTCACTTTTGCAGGATGCATTGGCTTCTCTATGACTACGTGTGGATTTTTGGAACCCCAAATCCAAATATGTCCTCCAAGATGAAAATGAGCTTCGTCCGAAAAAAATTATTTTTCGATCCTTCCCATTATTTATATGAAAAACAATTTCAGTTAAATGGCCGCCACGGCTGGCTTGGCAGTAGTTCATTCTTTTCACCCAATCTTGCAGTACATTTTCCATTATTTGTGACTCTATTGCACGAATAACTCGATTGATGTTTTCCTTCAGTGCGTCAATTATTTGTGGATCGTTGGACTAACAACAGTCCTTATGTCCCCATAAAAAATACTCGAACGGTGTTAAATCGCAGCTGCGCTATGTGCAAAAGATAGGATTGTTTCACGGCTTGTGTGACACTCCATCCTGCTGAAATCAAAGCTCGCCCAAGTCCAAATCGTCCAATCGCGGCCACAAAAAATCAGTTAACATGTCTCTGTAACGCATTCCATTTACTGTAACGCTGTTACCATCTTCATTTTGAAAGAAGTACGGACCAATGATGCCACCACTCCAAAACCCACATCAAACAGTCACTTTTGCAGGATGCATTGGCTTCTCTATGACTACGTGTGGATTTTTGGAACCCCAAATCCAAATATGTCCTCCAAGATGAAAATGAGCTTCGTCCGAAAAAATTATTTTTCGATTGAAATCGGCGTCAGTTTCAAACTCATTTAAAGCCCACACGGAGAAGCGATAACGAAGTGGATGGTCATTTTCCTTTACCTCTTGAGTAAGTTGCAACTTGTAAGCAAATAATCTTTATGCAATATTCTCCTCAGAGAAGTGCGATTGGCATTAAGTTGTTGTGCTCTGTGACTAGTTGAGGTTCTTGGGTTTTCACGCACACTTTGGGCAACAGCAGCAATTCTTTCAGCTGTGCGCGCCGGACTTTTCCTTAAGAACTTTCTTACACCAGGCGCTGACAGAGCTTCATTTCGATCAAAAATTGTTCTCAATTTTCTCATTGTTTCTGCAACCCATCATTCACTTTTAAAAATAATTTTTCAATATCTCCCAACGTTGTTCGAGCGTAAAACGATCCATTTCTTATAGCGGAGGTTAGACACCACATATATGTCAAATATCAAGCGCGTCAGTGTCGGCAATGTAGAAATAACACTCAGTTTAAAAAGAAACCAATAGGTGGCCCACCCTTTATTTCGCACAAAACATATCCTTCCTCTTCTGACTCCTCATTATGATGCTCTACAACGGGTTTATACTTAGATAAAAATATTTTATATTCAAATCCAAATTGTAATCGCCAGGACAGTTCTCAACATGAAGCTTCATTACTACCTAATTGTGAAAATAAGACCGCCAAAAAAATACTCACGTTGAATCGCTTGGTGTAGTAATTTATTCGCCATTAAAAAAACATGACAATAACGTCATAACTCGAAGGTTTGGCACACATTTTGAAAATATATGTAAAAGGTAAAAAAATAAAATCGTCTCACCGTTTTCTTTTTTAAAAATTAACCATAATCTGACGAAGTCTGTAAACACCCTGTATAAAAATGCCAAGTATTTACTATTTAAGAGCATCGAATAGTAGCGATTTAATGGTTCGTGAAAACTGCTACACAGATATGTAGTGCGGAAATGTTAGGAGAAAAGTCGCAAAATTCAAGTTTACAGAAACATAAAAACGATAGCCAAATTATAAAAGAAAATTACGCCAACTGCCAAATTCCTTTGTCGTAATAATATTCATGAATTTATACCAAAATTAAATTATAGTGCCACCTATAAATATATGTATATATTTCTTTGCGCCAGAATCCACAGACTATCTCTTTAATAAGTTGGCCCTGAACACTTTATTAATTAAGACATTTCATGTCTATTTCCATTTAGGCCTCCATTATTTCTAATGAGTTTATAATTTGTCTCACAAAGCTACCAGAGTTGTTCGTATCTTGCCCATTTCACCTTTAAGTTTTTGCGCAATACAAAAAAATTGTTAGCTACGATAAATCGAGACAAAATATATAATTCACGAGTACCTTAAAAAACAATAGATAGGATGTCACGAATAAATTGAGAACTGCGTAAGTAGATTGTGTAAAATGTAAAATAGTTATTTTCAAAAGTATTAGAAGCCAAGCTAGAAACCAATAAAATTCTGGTCACGGTTTCCACGAACACAGACATAATGTAGGTACTAAGGCGTCCACGAGCTTACAGCTTTTCGCTACCCAAGTTGTCATCACCAGATGATTAAATCTCTAATAAATGTTGTTTTTGACTACACTATCTACAGAATTTTGTCCGTTCTTTTTTGGCATATGTAATTATGACATTGATCATCAAAAACAGATATTTTTAATCTTTAGTATCAAATGACAATTAATAAATGTAAAAAATATGATGTTCCGTACCAGTAGCTTTCCCGTTCAATGAGAAACTGTAATAGTAGCAATTTATTAGGTACTTCTCGGTAGACATGCCCACATTTATTTTATGAATACATATGTAATACATAATAAAATATTACATATTTAAATATTGTGTGCCAGCTAAATGGTATATTTGTGTCATAATGTTTATTGCACCATGTACAATATGTACAGGGTTAGTTTTTATAATTTGACAAGTTATTACGAGTTTATTATTGAAATTAGAAAATAGTTCTTCAGACAAAATGTATATGTTTTTACATATATTTTAAAATGTGATATAAGAAAAGGACAATCAGAAATAAAAAAACTAAACAATTTTTTTATGAACACCCTATATATTATTACATATTCTGATTCCTGATATTCTGAATTTTTCCTTTCAAAAAAATATATAACATCTATGTTAGCTTCAGCAGGTCGCGACATATTTCTTTTAAAAATAAATAAATATGTAACTTAATTTTTCCTTAAACTTAATTATTTTTTGGTTTTAAGCAATTAGTAATAAATACAAATTAATGAAGTATAGCTCAATATTTTTTTAATACCAGTTGTTCTTCTTTTTTTCGTTCTTCTTTTTTTTTTCTGCTCCAGTCGTCAATGGTAGTTTCGATCCGTTGTTGCTAATTACTTTTTAAATAAAATATGTATCTTCTAACACTACCTATCAAATATAGACAATATAGACATGTTATATATTTCTGAAAAGGAAAAATTCAAGGAATCAGAATGTGTAATAATATATAGGGCGTTCATAAAAAAATGGTTCAGTTTTTTTATTTCTGATTGTCCTTTTCTTATATCACGTTTTAAAAATATGTATATGTAAAAATCTATACCTTTTGTCTGTTTTTTTTTAATTTTTAAGTGAAATATGTCGCGACCTGCCAAAGCAAACATAGTATATATTTTTGAAAAGAGAAAAATTCGAGGAATCAGAATTTGCAATAATATACCGTGCGCACCTAAAGTATGGAATAATAGGCCATACTAATAGAATCCAAACTTTAGGCGCGCACTGTATGAAGAACTATTTTCTAATTTCAATAATAAATTCGCAATAAACTGTCAAATAAAATAAATTGTCAAATTATAAAACTAACCCTGTACATAACGGGTGTCAACGGAATCACTTTGGGACTGTCATTTTTTTAATATTAAAGATTTTTTAATGAAATTTGGTTTATGTCATATTTGGTGTAAATGAAAATTAAGTCGACAGCATATTTGTGCAACTTCCGGTTTCGGAAATGCATGTAACTTGATTTTTAAATAGTACACCCTGAATATTTTTACATATTAGGAATCTACAGATCATGGTTAGTGAAAACGATTGTTTTTTTTGTCCTTTTTGTTGTTTTTTATTTTTTTATTAATTTTTTGAAATTGATATTTCAAAAAATTAATAAAAAAAATAAAAAACACTAATATTAAAAAAAAATACAGCCCGAAAGTGTTTCCGTTGACACCCGGTATATTCAATGACAAATACGACAGAAAAACTTGTCTTTCAACATAAAAAAAAATTAAAAAAATAGTATCTTTTGTTGCACCCTTCATGATGTGTCAACCCCCTCCCCCTCTCCCCCTGCAGACAATCAATGGCGAGCCGAGAAATTCAAAATATCTGGGCACGCCACTGATTGAGGATTAAGAGAAAATTTAAAGTACGAATATCGATGACAACCTATTATCTATTAAATAAGGACATATTGACTTAAATAAGTAATTAAGGACATATTGACTTGTTTTATACCCTTGGGTCAACTAAACCAATAAATCATCATTATTGTCTTTCTATATGTATGTTATCAATGGTCAACCTGTTGACCAACTACATAGACTTTACTTTTTTTCATTTAAATATGTATTTGTGATATATTTCAACTTTGAATTATTTGATATAAGTACATACTTACATACTTATAACGATCCATCCAAAAAAAATGTCATCAAAGATGGCCGAGTAAAAAATACGTATTTCTATTCTATTTAATTTCTATCTTAAACTTATAACCTTATTTAACTGTCAAAGGTGCCACAATCCATGACAGCAATTATTTACATTACAATTGTGACAGCCACTTGTCAAAAGTTTGACATAACCCTAAAGCTTCGACATTATATCTCGCTATTTATATCTCCGTTCATAGCCAGATTTGATGACGTTTTTTTTGGATGTCTTTAGTTAAATAGGTACTTTTATTCTGACCACTGGCGAAGCCAAAGGTGATCTATTGGAGGGAGGGATGTACTTATACTAATTATTTTTACCGAAGACTAAAAAAGTTATTTACTCTCAAGTGTTGGGGGGAGGAGATTTTCCCTATACCCCCTCCATGGCTATGCCACTGATTTTGACAACCAATGTATCTACACATTATATTACGATGTATGTCAACTGTCACATATTTAGTCATAGTGTAAACAGTCTAGCAAAATTTTAATAACCAACAGACAGTTTGGATACTCATTACTAGAGTTCGTGCGAGCGTGGAGTGTAACAGGCCCGTAGTCAGTTAACGAATGAAAATATTAATATGTTAACATAAATTATGTAGCAACATAGTACTATTTTTTACCAAATAGTATGGTTAAGTCAACGATAAAATACCTATATAAGTTAAGATAACACGTAACAATGGCAACACTTACCCGATAAACGTCAGTGATGAGACAAGGTTCCCGTTTCGTGATTAAGTTTTATCCAGAACCTTAGAAGCTAGTAGGTGGCTATCACTAGCAGTGTCACTTTTTAACGCACCAATTAAAAAATTGGCTACTGAACGCCCGCAAGCATCGGTAGCTTCGTCTATAATAAAATACACAAATTGTCCGCAATGTCTTTGTGTATTAATGTCACCACAACCCGATCGACATATGCATGTCTTAAACATACTTTCATGAGGAATTTTTCGGTCCATATATTTTTCTAAAAACGTACGTAACTGGGATTCTCTAGTTTGTTTAATGGAATATTACTTGCAACAAAGGCTTCTGTAAGTTCATAGAACAATACGAAGTCGTCGGCGCTGGACGAAGTATGGCTTTTCAGATGTCTTGTTACTTTAATTTTATCTGAAGAATATATAATACGTTCACACACAGTAGAAAAAAGGTCATTTCCTTGAATACGTGTGTCCCTTAAACCCTCGGGATCACTGTCAAATCACGTTTGAAATACTAACCTTTGGCATGGTACCTCACTTTATTCATTTCTCCCCTCAACTAATAATTATTATTAATATTTATAAAGTTATTTAAACACATGGCGAATACGTAAAAACGAAACGTATCAACGCGATGCAATACAGGCGACTGTCTGTTATAGTGTACCATAAATAACTTAAATTGCTAGCGCAGTTTCCGTAATGCAAGTCAGCTGTGAGCTGTGAGCTGTGAAGGCCAACGAGTCATAGGCAGGACATGCACAGTGTCGGCCCTGTGACATTCGCGCTTGGTAATAAGTAATAATATTTAATAATGTAGGTATTATGATGCAACATAGTTTTGTAAACATATTAACATTTTCATTCGTAAACTGACTACGGTCCTGTTACATTCCGCGCTCGCACGAACTCTACTCATTACTGATGGTTAGGTACAACTAGATGGTTAGGTTACTGATGGTTAGGTTGTATATACCTATCTGTTCAGCGGTCCGAGTAGTACTGATTTTCCAGTCACCGGATAATCGGAGCAACCTTTCTATTTCTTGGATCGCATTATCCGAGCTATCGCAAATACGACTCCGCTTCATCAGAGTTCCAACAGTTTGTTTTAGTTCTAGATTGTTTATTTATGTGAGCGTTTTTTTATTGTACATTTTGATAAAAACTGATCAGTTTAACAATCTCAGTATATGCGTGTGTCGGCGACTTTATAATGGATCAGTGTAATCCGAGTTTTTCGTTATCCGAGATGTCGTCTCTCTCGATTACCTTGGATAATCAGACTAATTTTTGAAAGCATTTCAAAAAATCATAGAATATCATTGAAAGCAGAAAAGCATGGTTACGCACCTAACAAACGACCATAATTTTGACGTGTAGTTAGTTGGTAACCGCTACTGGAATTTAATTAATTAAAACACCGTCTAATTCCGGAATGCCTACGCTTGGCGAATAAAATTTCATCCCAGCCCAATCGTCCGATCGATTCTCTAAATTAAACTCATTAAAATTACTTTCATATGCACGTAGGGTAATTCTAATACGCACGAAGAAAATCAACATACTAACCGGGCCAACAATCAGGTTACCCGTGCGACTGACCGATAAAAAAATATAATGCACCGGCCGAGTCGCCGCAAAATACGGCCGTTTCATGAATGAAATGAACACGCCGCGGTCGCAGAAATCAATCGTGCCCCCGTTCGTCGGCGGAGGCACGCTGAACAGGGCGCTCCAAACGCGGAACCGGAACCACCTACCAGATAAAATCCTTGTGAAGTACGAGCAGAACGTGGGCTGCTTGAAGAACCTCGGTATGAAGCGGTGGTCCTTGATGTCATAGACGTTCTTCTTCTTAGAGGGCGCCCTTCCGGCCGCGCAGCCCCTCAGCCCGAACTTGGTGTTGAGGTCGCCGGCGTCCTCGTTCACGTCCTCCTCGGCCATCGCTAGCGGTTCAATCGGACGACTGACATACACTCGCCGCTACACAACAAGAGCACTGCCCGTTAAATGTCAATAGTCGGGTATATCTCTCTATCGAAGTGTACCTCGAACGCAACAGTTGAGATTCGACTGACGTTCCGCCGCGCAGCGCCCACTCCGTTTTAGCGCTGGTAGGAGCGAGAAGGCGCGCTGGCCGCGTTCGGCGACCTGGCGTCGCGCAGGCGTCTCATCAGCTCACCGGCTCGCGTCCGGACCCGGGACGTACCATTACGCGCGGCTCGGGTTGCCCCGCGGAAGGGCTCCTCCACGGTTCGCCCGGGCGGCTTTTCAGGCTCGGGGGTGCTTCGTAGTGATGGGAATCGAAAGTAAAAAATATCGATACGCGGTATTGCAAGTATTTTGAGTTTTTTCGATACCCGGGTATCGATATATCTATCAAAATTAATCGATATATTGGTAATCAAATGAATACTTTTCCAAAATTTGAAAATTTAGAATAATTTAATGTGAATATAAAGATAAAAAATTATTTGATGAGCAGGAAAATAATCCAAAGTTTAACAAACGATTTATTTTTATTTTTTTATTATTTATTAAAGAAGGATAAAAGAATTTCTCTGGAATAAACATTCTGAAATAAATTAAAACTTCAAATTTCTCTCCAACTTCAAGCGAGATCAACAAAAAAAAAATACCCATTTCTTTGGTTTTGATCAATAACATGGATTTAAAAAAACATTTCGATTAATCAGAACCATAAAGAAAGAGTACTGACTCTCGAAAAAGATTGGTTTTCAATTTTTACCATTAAAACAGTAAAAAATGAATGAAAACTCCCTCCATCGTCATACTTTCACTATTTATTAATGCTTACATACATTCTCGCAAAAATTAAAGGAATAAAAAAATTTCTAAATTTTTTTGGCACTTTTCAACAGGCTGTATTTCAGTGAAAAATGGCCGTACAGGAAATAAAAAAACTAGCTTTTAAGCTTGAAGACTCTAGTTTTCGAATTTTTTGGTTAAAAATTTTTTGGAGCACGAGTAGCCATGCAATTCTTGGATAAAGCACGAATAAAAATTTTCCAAATTTTTTACATTTTTTTCGCTTTACGGGCATGGAAAAGTTTCGAGCTAGACCAATGCATAGGTCGCATAGCCTGTTTATTCGGCTTCAATTTGCTGTTTTAGGGGTCAGATACGACCATTTGTCTTCGAGATATCGAATTTTGAATGCAAAAGGATCCTTTTTCACTCAACTGCCGATATCTCTGAAACTACTGATCGCCCAGCAAGCGGACAGGGGGTTTCGTTTTCTGCAGAAAATTTCCTACAAAAATCTGTCATGGTTGATTGGAAAAAATATTTTTCCACACTCTAACGCTACATTTTGAAAAAGAGCAAAAAATACCATTTTCCCTTTTTTTGGTTAATCGACTGTATCTTCGATAATATTGGGGGAAATGCTTAGGTTTGAGAAAATTGTACTGTCTAATGTACCCCAAAGGTCCCCCTAAATCGTAGATCGATCGATTGAAATGTTGAAAAAATTAAGGGAACAAGATTTTTGTTCCTTAAACTTGACCTAATCCTTTAAAATCAATAATTTCATTTTTTTTTGACTACTCAATTTTGAGTTTTCTGAAGATTGATTAACAAAAACCAAAAAATTTTTTTCATAAATTTCCCAAAATTTCCAAAAAAAATTTTTGT